>CM066044.1:132484294-132642890 GCA_033557465.1 Ichthyophis bannanicus
GGAAGGCAGCAACGCTGGCACAGGGGAGGGCTCACAAAGGCTTTCCTATTGGACACTGGGGGAGCATTCCTGCGTAGGCTCCATCAGTACTGACGTCACCCATATGTGAAAACTACATTCCTGCTTGTTCCTGGAGATGTGATGGACTGGAGGGGGGTGAGGAGGTGGATAGACGCTGAACTATTAGGGAGGGGAAAATAGGAAGATAGGGGAGATGCTGGACATGATGGGGAATGGAATAGGCCAGATAAAGTGTTACTCACCTGTAACAGGTGATCTCCGGAAGCAGCAGGAATTTAGTCTTCACATATGGGTGACTGTACCACAGAGCCCATGCCAGAACATTCCCCAGCGTCCAATTGGAAAGCTTTTGGGAGCACTCCACTGTGCGACTGCCTTCCCAACTCTCTCTCTTCAGTTGAGTTTGTAGCTGAGAAAAGAGAAAATGAAACCCTATAACTCCTAGGGGAGGAGGGCAGGTTGTGAAGACTAAATTCCTGCTGCTCCAGGAGATCACCTGTTACAGGTGAGTAATTAAGCTATCTCCAGAAGCAAGCAGGAATGTAGTCTTCACATATGGGACTCCCTAGCTCCCAGATGAACTGACCTCAGAACAGGTGGAGGTTCACCTCAGAGTAGGCAAGAATGAGGGCTCTCTCTCTACACCCCTACCCTCTGAATTCACTTCTCTCCTCAGTTCGCAATATCAATTCAGCCACAGACTTTCACAAACAATTAAAGACTCACTTCTTCTTGGGACACTATGGAGATGGGCACTCTTCAATTTCTGCACAAAGCTTCCATGTACAAACAGGCATGTCACCCCCCACCCCACTTCCATAAAAGCTCACTACCCCACAACCTCACACTCCCAACCCCTACCCTCCCAACCCCCATTCAACTTCCCTTTGTACATAGTTCCTACATATGCTTTGAACAAATGTTTCCTTCAATTGGTCCCTGTATCAATTTGAGTTCCATGTAAACAGTTTTGACTTGTAGAAAAATGGTATATTAAACATTATTAAATAAATAAATACCAGAAATACATGTGGGATTTATGTATCTTCAAAGTCTGGGACGGAGGGCAGTAGTTGCATCTAAGTCTGAAAGAGGTTCTGGAGTACAGCCTGACCAAACATGGCATCCCAAAGGGAGTCCTTGTCCAGACAATAATGGGCAGCAAAGTATGGACAGAAGACCAAGTTGCTGCTTTGCAAATTTTGTCGATAGCTATGGAGCGAAGATTTGCCATTGAGGTGGCCATGGTGCGAAATGTATGAGCAGTGATTTGCCCTACAGGGAGAGTCCTGCTTTATCATGGGCAAATGAAATGCAGTCTGCTACCAATCTGGAGAGGGCACGCTTAGAAACAAGTAATCCCAGGTAACTGGGGTCAAATGAGATGAACTACTGCAAGGCTTTACAATGAGTCCTTTGGAGATAAAAAGCCAATGCACTCTTGCAGTCAAGAATGTGCAGAGTGGATTACGCTCTAGACGCATGTGGTTTAGGAAAGAAAATTAGAAGATAAGTTGACTGGTTTAGATGGAAGGGAGACAACACCTTTAGCAAAGTGTGGGTGAGTCCAAAGGACTACTTTGTCATGGTGGAAGCAGTTATAAGGTGGATCTGCCTCCAAAGCCCAAAGCTCACTAATGCATCTAGCTGAAGTGAGGGCAATTAGAAAGATCACCTTTCAAGAAGGGAATGTAAGTGAGGTTGTGGCTAATGGTTCAAAGGGCAGCTTGAGAAGCTGCGCCAGAACACTGAGGTCCCAAGCTACCGGAGGTGGCTTAAAGGGAGATTTGGACAGCAGGAGACCTCTCATAAAGCATAGTTACTCACCTGTAACAGGTAATCTCCGGGAACAGCAGGAATTTAGTCTTCACATATGGGTATCGTCAGTACCAACGGAGCCTGTGTAAGAACGCTCCCCAGCGTCCAATAGGAAAGCTTTTGGGAGCATCCCACAGCGCCTGCATACTGCCCTCCCGCCTTTCCCAACTGCTCCTCTCCAGTTGAGTTTATAGCTGAGACAAAGAGAGATAGAGAGAGATACAACTCCTAGGGGAGGTGGGCGGGTTGTGAAGACTAAATTCCTGCTGTTCCCGGAGATCACCTGTTACAGGTGAGTAACTATGCTATCTCAAGGAACAAGCAGGAATGTAGTCTTCACATATGGGGACTCCCTAGCTACGGATGCCAGGGAGAAGCCCCAGAAGTTGTGTGCCCTTTTGAAAGGGCTCCACTTCCCCCCATGGATCTCTGGCATCCTACCAGGGATGGTGGGCAGGAGTTGATTAAGTATGGAACAGGTGTTGAAGAACCGCCTGACCAAACAAGGCATCCCGCGGAAGTTCTTGTCCAAGCAGTAATGGGCTGTGAAGGTATGAACCGAGGCCCAAGTAGCTGCTAGACAGATGTCATCGATAGACACAGAGTGAAGATAAGCCATAGAGGCTGCCATGGCTCTGACATTGTGCGCTGTGACATGGCCTTCAGAGGAAGATTCTTACTCCGATAGGCAAAAGATATACACTGTGCAATCCAGTTGGACAGAGTCCTTTTGGAGACTGGAAGTCCTAAATGACTAGGATCAAAAGCAACAAAGAGTTGAGAGGACATTCTCTGTTGCTGCATTCTTTGCAAGCAAAAGGCCAAAGCTCTTTTACAGTCCAAAGTATGAAGATTCCTTTCTGCATTAGAGGCATGAGGCCTTGGGAAAAAAACAGGAAGGTAAACTGTTTGGTTTAAATGAAAAGGTGAAACCACCTTTGGCATAAAGTGAGGATGAGTCCTAAGGACTACCTTATCGTGATGGAATCTTGTATAAGGGGGATCAGCCACCAATGCCTGCAACTCACTAATGCGACGTGCTGATGTGATTGTAATAAGAAAAATAACCTTCCAGGAAAGGGAATTTTAATGAGGTAGTAGCTAATGGCTCAAAAGGCGGCATCATGAGCTGGCCAAGAACCAGATTTAAATCCCATGCCACCGGTGGTGGCTCAAGGGGAGGCTTAGTTAGAAGGCGGCCTCTCATAAATCTCGCTATGATAGAATGAAAGGAAATAGGTTGTCCATTTAAAGGTTTGAGGGAAGCTGCAATAGCACTCAAATGAACTCTCACTGAATTGGTCTTAAGCCCTGCATTAAACAAATGAAGGAGAAATTCCAGTAATGATTCCAGAGGTATTGCAAGAGGGTTAAGACCCTTCTGCGAACACCATATGGTAAATCTTTTCCACTTGAAAGCATAAGAGCGTCTTGTGGATGGTTTCTGGAAGCATAAAGGATATCCTTTACTTGCTGAGAAAGGTTAAGACCATGAAGTTCTAGGCCTTCAGCAACCAGGCCCTGAGATGTAGGGACTGGGCATTGGGATGCCAAAGCATCCCGTACTCCTGGGATAGGAGATTCGGAGCAGATCCTAACTCCAGAGATGGAGCTTGAGAGAGATGTAAGAGCAGAGGGTACCACACTTGTTGTGGCCGATTAGGGGCTATGAGAATCATACGGCCTCTGTCTCTCTGAAGCTTGAAGAGGGTTCTGGGAATTAGGGGAATGGGTGGGAAGGCATACAGGAAGTCCCGACTCCAATGGAGGAGGAAGGCATCCCTGGCCTGACACCCCAGAGCTGGAATTCTGCCGGGGAAGTTTGGCATTCAGCGGACTTGCAAAGAGGTCTATGTCCGGGGTTCCCCAAAATTGGAACATTTTGGCCACCTGGTCTGCATGGAGACCATTCGTGTGGAAGCAGAACTCGACTGAGTCTGTCTGCCCAAGAGTTTTGAATGCCTGGAAGATACACTGCAAAGAGATGAATCTGATGCTCTCTGGCAAGGGCCCAAAGTCGCAAAGCTTTGTTGCAGAGCAACAGAGCCTGTTCCGCCCTGCTTGTTCACAGAACATGGCTACTTGGTTGTCCATTTCAATTAGGACAGTTTTGTAGCTGAGCTGGGTGTGAAACACTCGAAGAGCAAGAAAGATTGCTCTGAGTTCTAGGAGATTGATGTGTAGATCGGTCTCCTGTGGAGTCCAGGAACCCTGAGTAGACAGGCCTTGCAAATGGGGTCCACAACCCACCTGTGAGGCATCTGCTGTTAGAGTTACTTGGGGTGGGAGTTGCTGAAAAGGGGACCCCACCAACAGATTGTGGGGTGACTGCCACCATTGGAGAGGCAAAATAAGATGATCTGAAGTTGCTATTTTGTCTGACAGGCAACCTGACGCCCGAGTCCACTGAGTGGATAGAGTCCACTGGGCTGCCCTCATATGGAAGTGGGCATAAGGGACCACATGAACAGTGGATGCCATGTGGCCTAGCAATTTTAACATTTCCCGAGCAGTGAGGTGACACTTTAGCATTGCTTGGGAAGCTAACTGCACAATGCGAAGGCAGCGAAACTGTGGAAGATAGGCCCTTGTCTGCCTGGTATCCAGCAAGGCTCCTATGAACTCTAGAGACTGAGTGGGAGCTAGGTTGGATTTTGGGAAGTTTATGACAAGTCCCAAATATTGAAGGATACGCATTGTGCGAGATAGAGAAAACCTGGCCTCTGGCTCTGATGGGGCTCGAATGAGCCAATCATCCAAGTAAGGGAAGACGAATATTTTTAGGGTGCGGAGAAATGCTGCCACCACAGCCATGCATTTTGTGAACACCCTTGGTGCCGAGGCCAAGCCAAAAGGAAGAACTCTGTATTGGTAGTGCTTCCCCTGAAAAAGAAAGCGAAGAAACCTTCGGTGAGTTGGATGGATGAGAACATGAGTGTACGCATCCTTGAGATCTAGAGAACAAAGCCAGTCCTGACTCTGAAGGTATGGCAGTAGAGCTCCCAGAGAAATCATTTTGAATTTCTCTTTGAACAGGAATTTGTTCAATTCTCTGAGGTCCAAAATGGGTCTGTGCCCTCCTGTTTTCTTTGGAATAAGGAAAAAGGGGGAATAGAACCCTGCACCTTGTTGATGAATAGGTACTTCTTCTATTGCCCCTTGGGCAAGAAGCAGACTGACCTCGTGATCTACCTGGGAGTTGAGAGAGGTTTAAGAATTGAAATGTCTTACCATTGTAGGAGGGGGCATGCTGAGGAAGTGAAGCTTGTATCCCCTCTCTTACAATGGACAGAGTCCAACTTTCTGCTGTTATCTGCCCCCATATGGGGGCAAAATAACAATCTTCCTGGAATTGTGGAAGGCTCTGGCCCGTTCAGGGCCAGGAAGACAAAGTTCTCTAGATGGGCGTTAAAGCCCCTGTAAAGGCTGAGTCTGCTGAGCCGGTTGAGGCTTAGCAGCCTTTGTTTTTCTTTGTTTAGGTTGTTGCTGACCCTTTTGGGCGGACTGACCTGAACGATGCCCTAGCTGGGTATAAGAGGGGTGGAACTTCTTTCTAGTGAAGAATTTTTTTTGTAGGACATTGTCCTTGCAGGATCAGCTGTAGATTCTGATAACACAGGTACACTACCAAAAAACTGCCTCCAGTTTTGCAATTGATTCCTATAGATTTTGGGGTGCTGAATCCAGGAAAAATAGCCAAAATGTTCCATCACGTCACGTTTTCTTGCAAAATTAGATTTCTTACCCATATAAGGAATGTTCACATAATTTCTTTTTAGCCGACTGCAGTTTATTTTCTTGGCCCAAAATAGAGGTTGTAATGGTTAACTAACTAGAAACACTCCCTCATGATATTTTAGAGTGTTTTGTATTCATTTTATACATTAACAGGACAATTGGGAGGCGGGGGGCTAAATCCAGTACTCGCGCTGGCGCATGTTCTTTCCTGTTCGCCTCGCCTCGTTCGCTTCGCTCAAAGACGATGGTTGCGACATGAACGTTCCTGTCAAATTTCAGTTTCTTGCAAGTTCATTATTACCTTTTGTTTGCTCAGTCGTAATCCAGCTTTATTCCGAAGTGGTTCACTACAGTTGTAGTTTGCAGTGCTGTGTATTTGTGATGGCTCACAGAGCCAGAGGTTGCGTCAACTCTCCGGACAGTTTTTGTTTTATTTGTGGGGAATATACCGTGAAAAAGCAGCAGAGGAACATTTCTGCATTTATTAAAAAAGTATATTTCGCCTATTTCGGTTTGAAGTTAGGCGATCAAGACAAACCGTGGGCTCCTCACAAAGTGTGCAAGACATGTGAGGAAGATCTACGCTTATGGATGAAAGGTAAAAAACAAGCATTTCGTTTCGGAATACCTATGATGTGGCGTGAACAAAGAGACCACAGCAGTGACTGCTATTTTTGCTCTTGCATTGTGAAGGGATACAACTTAAAAAATAAGAACGTAATAAGTTACCCCAACCTTCCCTCAGCAATTAGGCCTATGCCTCATAGCAACGAAGTACCTGTGCCTGAACCACCAAAATCTTTGGATCATATTTGTGTGGACGGTTCTGATCATGAGACTCATCAGATGGCTTTTCCCGATGAGTCCAGTACTTCCGAGTTTGAAACTGAACCAGATCCGAAACCTGAACTTTTCTCTCAAGCTGAATTGAATGATTTAGTCCGGGATTTAGGACTCCCAAAAGATGCTGCCCAACTGCTAGGTTCTCGGCTTAAACAGAAAAATCTATTGTCACCAGGAACAACTTTTTATTGGTACCGCAACCGCGAGACACAATTTTTGAAGTATTTCAGCAAAGAGGAAGATTTGGTATTTTGCAACGATATATACGGAGTGATGGAAAAGTTTAAACTCAAGTATGATCCTGCTGAATGGCGGCTGTTCATTGATTCGTCAAAAGACAGCATAAAAGGTGTTCTTCTTCATAATGGCAACACATTCGCTTCAGTTCCTATTGCTCACTCTGTTATTCTCCAAGAAAAATACGAGAATTTGGCTCTGATTCTTCAGAAGATTCGTTATGATGAGCATAAGTGGATGATTTGTGGAGACTTTAAAATTCTATCCATGCTATTAGGGCAGCAATCCGGTTTCACCAAATATCCCTGCTTCCTTTGCTTGTGGGATAGCCGGGCCCGCGACCTACACTGGGGGAAAAAAGACTGGCCAATTCGGGAGTATTTGAGAACCGGTGAGAAAAATGTTCTTCATGAGAGCTTGGTACCTCGTGATAAAATTCTATTACCACCTCTCCACATTAAGTTGGGACCCATTAAGCAATTCATCAAGTCCCTTCCAAAAGATGGTGAGTGCTTTCGGTACCTTTGCTCAAAGTTCCCCCGACTTTCTGAAGCAAAGCTAAAGGAAGGAGTGTTTGTTGGCCCTGATATAAGGAAACTCATTTCAGATGGAGCATTCGCTGAAACGATGTCTGAGAAGGAAAAAGAAGCCTGGGATTCCTTCAAGGATGTTGTTCTCAAATTCTTGGGGAACAGGCAGGATGAGAACTATAAGGATATTGTTGCCAGGATGCTCAATGCCTTCAAAGAACAAGGCTGTAACATGAGCCTGAAAGTCCATTTCTTGCACTCCCATGTGAACTACTTTCCCGAAAACTTGGGGGCATACAGTGAAGAACAAGGTGAAAGGTTTCACCAGGACATCAAGGACGCAGAGAAGGTACCAAGGAAGATGGAACACCACTATGATGGCTGATTTCTGCTGGTTGCTGCTGCGGGAAACCCCAGATGAAAAATACGCCAAGCAGCGCACCAAGAGAAGCATTCGGGGAAAGAAGAAACGGGCCCACCAGGAGATTGATTGACCCAAGAATGACTATAAAATCTAAACTGTGTTGACAAATATCGTGTTTTTACTAAACTTTGAAATAAAAATTTGCTTGTTATTACCACAGTGTCGGATCTCATTTATTAGAATTTTATTTTCACACCATCGGGTGTTTGTCTTCATGTATTGCAATGGTGCGGTTTGCGTTTCTATTCTTACATACATACCTGTACAACATTTTGTGCACATTTCTTTGCTTTGCTTTGTGTCTAACCTCGCTCTTATATGCTCAATGTTTGTGCACATGTATGTGGCTGTTTTAAGTGCAGACAATTTTGCTACCATCACAGTGTGTTTTGTTGACATTACTCTATTCTTATGTGCTGCCTTGTTACAATTTTCTTTATTCTTATTTGAATAACTACTAAACAATCCGTATAAAGAATTCATCCAAGAAACTTTTATCTCGATCGCACTCAATCTGAAACGTTCACCTCAAACTGCTAACCCAATGTAGCAAAAAATCTGTACGTGATGGAGCAAATTGGTTACCAGATTTGGATTCAGCGCACCAAAAAACGTAAAAATCAATCGAAACATTAGAGGCAGTTTAAAAAAAAATTTTTAGTGTACCTGTGTAATCTATCCAAGGTGAGATTATCAGCATCTAGCTCATTAGCTTTCTCTTGCCAATTTTTTCCAAAGAGATTTTCTCCTGTGCAAGCAATATTCCCCAGCTTGTCCTGTACCCAAAGTTCCAAGTCAGATGCCTGGAGCCAGGCAATCCTACGTGTGCCTATGGCAATAGCAGAAGTTCTGCTTATGCACTCAAAACAATCAAAAGCTGCACGATTTACGAATTTGGAAACATCCTGAGCATGTTTGATAAGTGCAAAATAATCTTATCTATCATCAGGAAGAGGAGGGCTCATAAGCTCTAGATCTCCTGTAACTTCCCTTAAGGAACATTCCCATATATAAAATGTAGGAACTAATCCTGGCGGAAAGCATAGAGGCCTGGAAGGTTCGACGCCCAAAGGCATCAAAAGTTCTACATTCACGTTCTGGCGGATTAGATGCATGTCTTTTTGCACTCTTGATCCTTCTCATAGCTGATTCCACTACCATGGAATGGTGGGGCAGCTGAGGTTTTTGAAATCCAGGACAGGGAGGAACTCGATACATAGTATCGAGCCTACGAGAATGAGGAGAAGTGCTGAGAGGTGTTTCCCACATCCTTAGCATGAGATCATGCAAGATCTCATGAAAAGGCAAAGTAGCTGCTTCTTTGGGAGCTTTAGGATACTGTAAAATCTCCAATTCCTTTGCCCTAGGCTCTGTTTCAGGAGCCACTGTGATGGAAAGACCTCGAGCCACATCCCGGATAAAATCCTGGAAGGATATATCCTCTGGAGGAGACATCCTACGTTTAGAAGAGGAAGAATCCTCAGGAAGAAGTACTCTTGTATCGACAGAGCTGTCAGAGTCTTCAGACTCGGAGAAAGAGTAGTTACTCACCTGTAACAGGTGTTCTCCAGGAGCAGCAGGAATCAGTCCTCACTTATGGGTAACGTCGACGACGGAGCCCTCGCGGAGCAATTTCCCCAGCTTTTGAAGAAAGCCTTTGGGATTGCAGCGCGCATGCGCGGTCCCCTTCCCGCCCGAGGGTGCCATCTTGCTCAGTCAGATGACATAGCGAAGACAGCAAAACATAACAGAATGGCTGCAACTCCAAGGGGAGGAAGGAGGGTAGTGAGGACTGATTCCTGCTGCTCCTGGAGAATACCTGTTACAGGTGAGTAACTACTCTTTCTCCAGGACCAAGCAGGAAGTCAGTCCTCACTTATGGGACTCCCCAGCTCAAGAATACCGGAGGCCTCAAGCCGAAAATGAGCTCCCTCAAGCTCAACAGCACAGAAGGAAGGGATCTTCTCTGAATACGCATCCGGCCGGTAGCCAAACACCGGGGCCGGAGGGAGGAGTTGCCTAAACCTCAAAGAGATTGTGGAGAACTGCCTGTCCGAAAGCACTATCCCTGCGGGACTCCCTCTCCAGGCAGTAATGGGCCGCAAAAGTCTGGCTGGAGGACCAAGTAGCGGCCCGGCAGATGTCTGCCAACGGAACAGAGCGGAGGTGAGCAGCTGATGCAGCCTTCGCCCTGACACGGTGCGCCATGACTTGACTCTCTAGGGAGAGGCCGGCCGCCCCATACGCCCAGGCGATGCAGTCAGCTACCCAGGTGGACAAAGTACGCTTAGAGACAGGTACCCCCAACCGATTGGGGTCGAAAGAGACGAAAAGCTGAGCAGTTTTTCTATGCTCACGCGTACGCTCAAGGTAGAAAGACAAGGCTCTTTGACAGTCCAGGGTATGCAGAACAGTCTCAGCTCGGCTGGTATGCAGCCTGGGAAAAAAGGTCGGAAGAACCACCTCTTGATTGATGTGGAAAGAGGAAACCACCTTCGGAAGAAACTTAGGGTGCGTCCGTAAGACAACCCCATTCTTGTAGAACTCAGTATAAGGGGGCTCCGACACTAGGGCCTGTAGTTCACTAACGCGCCTAGCGGAGGTAAGAGACACCAAGAAGAGAGTTTTCCATGAGAGGAAACGAAGGGAGCAGGTAGCCATGGGTTCAAAAGGCGGGCAAGTAAGCCTTTGTAAAACCACATTGAGATCCCAGTCGGGAGCCGGAGGGCGCAGCGGGGGCTTAAGCAGGAGCAGGCCCCTGAGGAAACGCGCCACCAAGGGGTGCGAGGAAAGAGGCTGGCCCTCCACCGGCGAGTGATGCACAGAGGGCACTGAGGTGGACTCTGACAGAATTGGACTTGAGGCGTAGGTCGGAGAGGTGAAGCAAATATTGCAGTACCACATATACTAAGCAGGCGAAGGGGTCCTCAGAGCGCTGAGAACACCAGACCGAGAAGCGACGCCATTTAAGGGCATAAGATTTTCGGGTGGAAGGACGCCAGGACGACAGCCTCCACCTCCGGAGGAAGTAAGAGCGGAGCTAGGACTACCCTTTCAGCAGCCAGGCCATCAGATGAAGGGCCCGGAGGTTGGGGTGTAGAAGAGTACCCTGATCCTGGGTCAGGAGATCGGGCTGAAACCCCAGAGGAAGAGGGGTGTCCACCGCTAGCTGCAGGAGCAGACGGAACCAGGGTTGTCTCAGCCACCTGGGCGCTACCAGGATCACGGATGCCCTGTCCTGGACAACTTTGAACAGCGTCAGGGACACAAGTGGCGTGGGAGGAAAGGCATACAGTAGGCCCGCGGACCACGAGATGAGGAAAGCATCCGGCGCTACTCAGAGGATGCGGGTGCCGAGAGCAGAACCTGGGAAGTTGCCGGTTCAGAGGACTGGCAAAGAGTTCCACGGTGGGGAAGCCCCACCGGCAGAAGATCTGCCAGACAACTAAGGGGTTCAACCTCCATTCGTGTAACTGCAGAATCCAGCTCAGTTTGTCGGCCAGGCAATTGTCCTGCCCGGGCAGGTAAACAGCCTTGAGGAGGATGTCGTGGTCGACTGCCCACGAGCACAGTCTCCGGGCCTCCTGACAGAGGAGGGGGGAGCCTGTGCCCCCCTGTTTGTTCACGTAGAACATGGCAACCTAATTGTCCGTCTGCACCAGTACAGACTGACGAGAAGTGAGGTGAGAGAAGGTCCGCAGAGCTACGCGGATCGCCCGCAGCTCCAGGAAGTTTATCTGCTGAGCCGCCTCCCAAGGGGTCCAAAGGCCTTGGGTGCGCCCTCCCTGGCAATGCGCTCCCCATCCCAGAAGAGAGGCATCCGTCGTAAGCACCTGGGAGGGTGTGGGAGGCTGAAAAGGCATGCCGAGCATCAGGTTGGGCAGGTGAAGCCACCATTGCAGAGAGGAGACCAGACGGTCGGAGATCTGTAGCAGGTCCGTCAGACTCCCTGTGGCCTGATGCCATTGAGTACGAAGGCTCCACTGAACAGGCCGCATATGTAGGCGGGCATTCGGGGTGACATGGACCGTGGAGGCCATATGACCGAGCAGCTGCAGGAATCGCCTGGCCGGGGCCGGCGACGTGCTGTGGAACCTGCCAGCCAGAGCTATGAGCCTGTCGGCTCGCTCCCGAGGCAAGAAGGCACGAGCCCGCAGAGTGTCCAGCCGTGCCCCTATGAACTCGAGATCCTGAGAAGGGCGCAACGTGGACTTAACGAAGTTTATGACGAAGTCCAAGTGCTGAAGCAAAGCCACTGTGCGTTGGGTGGCCTGAGTGACCTCTACGGAGGACTGCGCCCGTATGAGCCAGTCGTCCAGGTAGGGGAAGACGAAGAGGCCTTGAAGCCTCAGGAAGGCCGCCACCACTGCCAGGCATTTTGTGAACACCCTGGGAGCGGAGGACAGGCCGAAGGGCAGCACGCGGTACTGATAATGTCTTCCCGCCACCACAAATCTCAGGTATTGCCGGTGGTCCGGGTGGATAAGGGATGTGGGTATAGGCATCCTTTAGATCCAAGGAGCATAGCCAATCTCCCAGCTGGAGGTAGGGCAGTAGGATTCCAAGGGTAAGCATCCTGAACTTTTCCCGCTGCAGGAACTTGTTGAGGTCGCGTAGGTCCAGGATGGGTCTGAGGCCTCCTGTTCGCTTTGGCACCAGGAAGTACCTCGAGTAGAACCCTTGACCCCAGAGGTGTTGGGGTACTGGCTCCACAGCCTGCTCCCCCAGCAGACCCTGCAGCTCCTGAAGGAGTAAGTCCTTGTGCAGAGGGGGCCTTGGAGGCTCCCCTGGGAAGTAGGGGGGAGGCACCTGGTGAAAATGTAGGAGGTAGCCCTTTTTAACCACCTGCAGCACCCAGGAATCGGAGGTTATGGCTGACCACCTGTGGTCAAAGTGGATCAGCCTGCCCCCCGTGCAGAGCAAAGGGGCTATGCTGGCAGTGTCAAAAACCCCCACCCTGCTGAGCAGGGGGCTGTGTAGTGGGCTTGGGGGCCCTCGGCCTACGGGGCCCATTACCCTGACTCTTAGCCTGTGGACCCTGATTGGGGGCTGCAGAGGCTTGGTATTGAAAGTGCTGTTGCTTATAGGCGGGCACCTTCCTCGGGTAAAAAGGTTTTTTCCCCGAGCCCTTCCTCTTTTGTGAAGGAGCAGAGGGGTCTTTCTGGATAAGCGAGTCCTAGTGAGAGTCTCGGACTCGAGTTCCGCCGCCTTATCAACCATGGGCTTGCCAAAGAGGTTTTCACCTCTGCAGGGGACATCGACCAACTTGTCCTGTACCCACGACTCGAGGTCGGATGACTGAAGCCAGGCCTGACGGCGGGCACCGATGCCGGCTCCCGCAACTCGGGCCGACGCCTCAAAGCCATCGTATGCCGCCCGAGAAATAAACTTCGAGCACTCTCGAATACTATCGGACAAGGTCTGGAACCTCTGCAAGGGTTCCTCGGAGAGACCAGCCGAGAACCCGGCGATTTCTTTTGCCAGGTCTCGGAGGAACATGCCCATATATAGCTGGTATGTCTGGACTCTGCAGGCCAGCATGGAGCCCTGGAAGCACTTCCTACCGAGGGCATCCAGGTTACGGGCCTCCTTACTCGGCGGCACCGAGGAGTGCATCTTTTGACTCTTAAGTCAATGCATGGCCGATTCCACAACCATAGAGTGGTGCGGTAATTGCGCCTTTTGGAACCCGGGACTCTTGCGGACTCGATACATCGAATCGACCCGCTTGCTCAACACCGGCATCGAGGCCGGGCATTCCCATATGCGAAAGAGCAGCCGCTCCAGCATAGGAGGGACCGGCACAGTAAAGGCCTCCTTCGGGGGAGAGTCATACTGGAGGGCCTCGAGCTCTTCGGCGCGGGGCTCCTCCTCGGGATCCGCGGGGAAGGCCAACGCCTTGGCCATACCCCTCACAAAATCGGAGAAGCGGGTATCCTCCGGAGGGGATCGCCTCCGAGGCTCCGACTCGAGTGAGTCGGAGGGGACACACCGAGTCTGAAAAGAACTGGGTGACTCGTCCCCTTCCGTGTCCCAGCCTGACGCCTCCGTGGAGGAGTCGAGAAGCTCCGTGCAGGCGGGGGTTCGCCCCGACGCCGGCGTCGACGACCTCGGTCCCGAACGGGAGGCCGAGGGAGACCTCGACCGAGGATCGACTCGAGCACGTACGAACTCGAGGATCGACTCGGCCGCCGGTGTCAACTTGGGTGTCGACGTCCCGGAGGTCGGGGCAGATGCACTGGCGAGGCCGGTAATCAATGCCCGCTGCTTGTCCATGAAGGCAGAGATACTGCGCTCCAAGGTCGTCAACCTTAGACCAAGCTCAGAAGACCCAGCAGCCTCCGACTCGGGCCCCGACGGCGTCGGGCCCGACATCGGTTCCGGAGGGGAGTCCAGGAGGACTATAGCACTCACGTGTCCAGGCGGCTCCAGCTCTAAGCGAGGAAGTTTGGAAGGCCTCTCCGCCTCCGAGGGCTCAGGGCGGCTGACGGGGCTAAGCGACCTGGCCTTCGAGGGACCAGGTGCGTCCTCCGACGCCGCCCGAGCGAGTTTCTTCTTCCGACGATGTTCCCGGTCGGGGGACCCCCGTTCAGAGGAACTCCGATGATACTCGTGGCCGGAGCCACGAGACGTCGAAGCCTCCGACGAGGTCCGGGCCTGACCGGACTCGGGGTCAGAGAAGATTCGTTCCTTTTGTGACTGTCGACTCCTCAGTGACTTTGAGGACATTCTGCTGCACGGACCACAACCCTCCGAGTCATGGTTGGGTCCGAGGCAACGGAGGCAGCAGTCATGCGTGTCAGTAAGAGACATCAGTTTGGAACAACGATCACATTTAAACCCGCTGGCAGCCATCAGGGGAAAGAGGGCCCCGGCGAGGTCGAAAGACCGTGCTGCCAGGGGTGAAGAAGAAAGTGGCGGGAACGCCAGTTAGAAGGACAAAAACTGAAAAAGAAAATGTGAACGGGCTCGATAAGGATATCGAGGCCGGGAGGGGACACACGAACCGAGAAAAAACAAACTAAAGAAATTAATCAACTTTTTCAGCAGCGATAACAAACTACGTCTGTAGGGCTTCGCGGAAAAAAGAAGACTGAGCAAGATGGCACCCTCGGGGGGGAAGGGGACCGCGCATGCACGCTGCAATCCCAAAGGCTTTCTTCGAAAGCTGGGGAAATTGCTCCGCGAGGGTTCCGTCGGCGACGTTACCCATAAGTGAGGACTGACTTCCTGCTTGGTCCTGGAGAATTCCAAGTATCTCCTGTCCGGGTAATCGTGCAGCGGACGATACCGGTACCGATCCAAGTCGGTATTGACAGGGTCTGGTACAGACTTGTCAGTACCGGAGGGCACAGCATCCGTCGGTACCGGTAGTTCACCTGCCGACGTCGATGCAATTGCCCCCGGTACTGATGTAGGTGTCGGTACCGGTTGAATTGTCTGAAGCGGTTTTGGGGGCATCGATGCCGAAAGAAGAGCCGCCAGACTGCGTTCAATAGCCAAAAATCTCTGGTCTATCAACACTGCCGATGCCTGGGTATCGGTACCGGACAAAGCGGCCGGTACCCCAGAGCATGGCACCAGTAGTTCTGCCGAGGTTGGGGCCTCAAGAACATCCTGGAGCCCCAATGATGCTTTGGAAGCCGAAGCCTCCCGCCAGGGCAATTTTGCCGGTGTGAGTCCCTCAAGGGCAACACCAGAGGCATCTCGATACTTAGAAGGAGATCTACCCTTTGAGGACAGGCTAGACTTATGTTTAGTTACCTGAGATCCATGGGAGGAAGACGAAGCCCTGGAAGATGCTGATGCCACAATTGCTGCATCTGAGGGAAAAAGGGTGCTAAGTTTAGCAGCTCGGTTTTGCCAACCCCTCTTCAACATCATCCCACAGGCAACACACTCTGAGACAGAGTGGTCAGGACCTAAATATTTGAGGCACCACTCATGGGTGTCAGTGACAGAGATGGTACCGCCATACTTGGAACACTTTTTTTTTTGTATTTAACTTTTTATTGGCAACAATTCCATCGCAAACTCAACAACAGACATTGTATCGTCAATAACATACTTTGTAACAGCGCCCCGTCTAGACATAAGAAAACTGTCCTCTTACAATAGCTGACCCCCTCCCATCCAGCCCACCCTAGAGCACCGTATAACAGCCTCTCCCACCCCGCTTGATTCCCCACACTTAAGCAGCTCCCTTCTCCATGCCCAAAAAGTACAGATGGGGCCGCATCCAACATGAAAACAGCAAAGTACAAACATCCATGTCCCCCCTTGTGGAACTGTTTATATATAAGCAAGAGCCTTCGACTACCCCTGCCAGCATCTTTAACAGTCATCCCCCCCCCTGCCCATCTTCTTTCTTTCCCACTTCCCTCCCATCTAGGCCTTCCCCCCCACCCCCTAGCCCCCATCCCTCCCCACTGACTCCCCCCTTTACCCCCCCTAGTCCCCCCTTTGAACCTCCACCCCTCCCCACCCCCCACGCCCCCCCTTTCCCCCCCCCATTTTGTTCCTACCCCCCGCTATTGCAGGGAATCCTTCCGTAGGTAAATCAGCACCTTGTCCCACTGCTTCTCAAATCTATCCACCCTTTGCCTTCGTGCTGCAGTCAGTTTTTCCATTAGGTACACTTGCCGGAGGATATCCAAAAAGGAAACTTCCGTAAAACTGAATTGCATTTTGAATTTGAGACTGGTATCCAAAGTGTTTAACCAATTGAAGAATTCCTGCAACTGAGTATCATTACCTCTCCACAAAAGGAGAACATCATCGATGTATCTCTTCCAGGAGAGGATAATTGAGGAAAAAGGACGTGATTAAATGCCTTTCTTCGAAATCCGCAACATATAGATTGGCTATGTCTGGTGCCATAGCCGCACCCATGGCGGTGCCTTTGATTTGCTGGTAAAATTGACTATTAAAAAGAAAATAATTGACTCGCAATTATTTTCTTTTTAATAGTCAATTTTACCAGCAAATCAAAGGCACCGCCATGGGTGCGGCTATGGCACCAGACATAGCCAATCTATATGTATCCTGGAAGAGATACATCAACGATGTTCTCCTTTTGTGGAGAGGTAATGATACTCAGTTGCAGGAATTCTTCAACTGGTTAAACACTTTGGATACCAATCTCAAATTCAAAATGCAATTCAGTTTTACGGAAGTTTCCTTTTTGGATATCCTTATCAAAAATTCTCCTGCAGGCTTCGTTACTACTATTTTTCGGAAACCAACAGATAAAAATAAACTCCTTCGGTTTGACAGTTTCCATAGCAGCCATTTGAAGAAAAATTTACCCATCTCACAATTTTTACGTCTTAGAAGACTATGTACGGATCACAAGGATTTTAAAAGCAAATCCCGTGACATGGCAGAACGTTTTCATACCAGAGGCTACCCTATGGATTGCATTAATAAGGCTTTCCTCCGTGCCCACTCCATCACCAAACAGGACTTACTTTCACCTAAAGACAAGCCCCTGAATGACAGGTTTGTCTGTGTCTTACGATTTTCCCATCTCTCCTGGAAGATACAAAAGATATTAAAAGCCCACTGGCACATGGGTCTGCTAATAAAGAATTATATACTACTCCTTGTGTTTGGCTGTGGTCCTTAGCTTCTGCTCTGTTTGCATATTTTCTGCGGTGACAGGAAGTGCGACCTGCCGGCTCCGCGGAAAACGAAGAATTGGAGAGGAGCAGTTGTGAAAGGTGGGAAGGCAGCACGCAAGCACTGTGGGATGCTCCCAAAGCTTTCCTATTGGATGCTGGGGAGCGTTCCCGCGCAGGCTCCTTCGGTACCAATGTTACCCATATGTGAAGACTACATTCCTGCTTGTTCCTGGAGATATGCTACTAGAGGTTGTGTGGAGATGGGATGTCCATCAAGTAGATGAGGGGCTGCAATAGAACGAAGGTGGATTTTCACAAAGTTTGTCTTTAGACCTGTCAAAGACAGGTGAGAGAGATACTGGAAGACTGACTCCACTAGAGCAGAAAAAGGATTGAGATCCTTCTGGGAATACCAGATAGAGAATCTACAGAACCTAAAAGCATATGAACATCTGATGGAGGGCTTTCTAGAACCAAAACAATCTCCTTCACCTCTTGTGGAAGGTCAAAGCCCTGTAAAGCTATGCTCTCAGCAACCAAGCTGTGAGGCAGAAAGACTGTGGATTAGGATGGTGTAGTGAGCAGTCCTGGGAGAGGAGATCCGGCGCATATCCCAATCACAGAGTATGATTCTGAGTCAGACGTAGTAGCAGCAGAAACCACAGTTGCCTTGGACCAGTGAGGGGCTATGAGAATCATGGAGACACTGTTGGGCTGAAGCTTCAAAAGTGTCTTGGGAATAAGGGTATGGGGGGAAATGCATAAAGCAGACCCTGACCCCAGTGTAGATGGAAGGCATCCACTTGTTGGTTAGTGGATATCAGAGTTCTTGTGCAGAAGCAAGGAAGCTTGGCATTTTGCAGAGTCGCAAACAGATCTATGTCTGGAGTTTTCCAGGTCTGGAAAATGTATGATGTATCCAAATGAAGAGACCATTCATGAAGGATGGGAAGAAGGATGCGACTCAGCCTGTCTGCCAAGACAATGGACTCCCCCGGGAGGTACACCGCTTAGAGGTGGATTTGATGAAGAAGGGGCAAAGGACAAGAGGTGTATCATCTCCCTCGCAGAGCGCCCAAGAGCCTGTTCCTCCCTGCTTGTTCATGGCAACCTGATTGTCTGTCCTGACTAGGACCTGTTGTGCTGTGAGGTGGTGTTGGAACACTGCAGGGCACTGGAGATAGCCCAAAGTTCCAGACTGATCTGGAATTGTAACTCCTGCGCTGTCCAGAGGCTCTGTGTAATCAGGTTGCCCAGATGGGCTCCCCAACCCAGTTTGGAGGCATCTGCTGTCAAGGTTAATTGGTGTGGAGGCATTTGAAAAGGTGACCGTACGAGCAGGTTTTCTGGAGACCACCACCACTGAAGGGATGTGGTTAGATGGGGCAGTGACTTGGATCCTGTCCCGGAGACAGCCCAAGGCCTGCTTCCACTGGGAGGCCAGAATCCACTGGGCTGTCCGCATATATAGTCGGGCATAATGGAATGGCATGTACTGTACAAGCCATATGCTCAAGGTGCAGCAGCATCTCTCAGGCTGTCAAGATGGCTTGTAGGAGCATCTGGGGCGCTAGTTCAACTAGAAAGGCACAACAGAGCTGGGGCAGAAATTCCCTGGACTACTGGATGTCTAGTAGGGCTCTGATAAAGTCTAGCCTTTTTGGAGTGAGCTGGGATTTTGGGAAGTTTATGACAAATCTCAAGTGGTGTAGTACTGTGATGGTATGATGCAAGGAAAGCAGTACTCTTGGGAGGTGCCTGCCTTTATTAGCCAGTCATCTAAGTAGGGGAAAAAGAATATCCACCAAGTTCTTAGATATGCGGCCACGAGCACCATGCACTTTGTGCAGACTTCTTGGGGCAGAGCTGAGTACGAAGTGAACAATCCTGTATTGATAATGTTTTCCCTGAAAGGTGAAGCGTAGATATTTCCTATGTCCTGAATGTATGAGGATGTGTGTGTATGCTTCTTTTAGATCTAGAGAACAGAGCCAATCCTGACTCTGGAGATAGGGAAGAAGAGTCCTGAGAGAGATCTTGAACTTTTCATGGACTAGAAACTTGTACATAGTTTATTTTTACATTTTTGTGTGCTGTTTTTAGCTATGTCATTTGACTGAGCAAGATGGCACCTTTAGGCGGGAAGGAGACCGCGCATGCGTGCCTACATTCCCAAAGGCTTTCATAGAAAGCTGGGAAAATGCTCCACAAGGGCTCCATCGACGTCGATGTCACCCATATGTGAGGACTGACTTCCTGCTTGGTCCTGGAGAATGTCTACATTTGTTTATGATTGTATGTATGGGTTATTTTAAAGTTATTTTATATACTGTTTTTAATAAGTTATATGCCTTTTTGTACAGTATTAGTTCCTTTCTGCATAAATTACTTTTTCTCATTTTAGTATTATGAATTACATATTAAATGTGTACAGTTGCCCGTTAAATCATCCTTTATTTTTTGTGTTCTTGGGTCTGGGTTTCCCAATGTTTTTTGTTCTTTCGTTCATTTATTTGTAATTTCACTTCTATGTACTAATGGTATTATTGTTTTTTAGCATTATCAACTGCATTATTGGTTCTGTGCCATATGTTTATAGACTTCCATGCGCTTCATCTAATGTACTGATATAATACAATTCATGAGTATAATATGATTGTTTTATATTATATTTATTCATGTTTGTCCTTTTATACCATCCATGGTCATTGGTCATTCATATTTATGTTTTTAAATTTTTGTTTTTATTATTGCTGTTTTGAGTTTTATGCTTTAAGTTATGTTTTATGATAAATATTTTAAAGCCCCCTGATGAAGGCATCTGCCTAAACGCGTCAGGGTTTGCATAATCAATAAAGCGCAAGTGACCTTCAACTCTGCTTGCTGTTTGTGTTTGAACCTTTTCTGCGAGCAGGAGCTCTTGTTTGTGTTTGTTTCAAACAAACAAGGAACCATAACTATGTACAGAACAGTCTTTGTAAAGGTGGTCAGTCAACAGGGTTACAAGGCCTCAGCGCCAAAACGCAGAGAAAGTGTAGTTACTCACCTGTAACAGGACCTCCGGGAACAGCAGGAATCAGTCTTCACATAAGGGTGACGTCGGTACCGACAGCGCTCACGGGGAAACGCTCCCTAGCGCCCAATAGGAAAGCCTTTGGGAGCCGTCCACTGCGCCACGCATCTGCCTTCCCAACTCCTCTGCTCAGTTTGACTTTGTAGCCGAAAGACAGAGGAACCTTACAACTCCTAGGGGAAGCGGGTAGGTTGTGAAGACTGATACCTGCTGTTCCCTGAGGTGACTTGGATCAAAGGAAATGAACAGAATTTCCAGTGAATTTTAGTTCTATCAAAGTAGTAAGGCAGTGCTTGCTTGCAGTCTAAGGTGTACAGAGCTGCCTCCGCTCAAGACGCATGTGGTCTTGGGAAGAAAATCAATAGAATTACAGACTGGTTCAGGTGGGAGGAGGAGACCACCTTCAGAAGGAAGTGTGGAATGGTACAGAGGACCACCTTGTCATGATGGAACCAGGAATAAGGTAGATCCGCCACAATAGCCTATAGTTCACTGATGCGACAAGCTGACGTGATGGCTATGAGGAAGATTACCTTCCAAAAGAGAAATTTCAGTGAAGTGGCCACTAAAGGCTCGAAGTGAGGCTTTAGAAGTTGATCTACAACCACGGTGAGGTCCCAAGCCACCAGAGGTGGCTTAATAGGTGGCTTGGACAGCAGGAGACCCTGCATAATACATGCTAATGGATTTAAGGAGATAGGCTGCAAGGCACTAGGATGAACTCTGACCGAGTTGGTCTTAAGACCTGCCAAGGACAAATGGAGGAGATATTGAAGAAGGGATTCCACCGGGCAGGCAAAGGGTATAAGAATGCCTGGTGAACTGTTTGCATAATGCAAGTAGGCTATTCTTGACCTCTTGTGTGAGGTAGAGGTCAGCGAATATTACGCCCTCAGCAGCCATGCTGTGAGGTGAAGGGCATGAAGATTGGGATGAAGAGTGTCCCTTAGTTCTGGGAAAGGACGTCGGGCGCACATCCAAATCCAAAGGGTTGAGTCTGTGCTAGGCGAAGGAGCATAGGAAACCACTGTTGACGAGGCCAAAAAGAGGCTATGAGGATCATAAGCCCTAGTCAGACTATAGCTTGAAGAGCGTTTTCGGGATCAAGGGGATGGGTGGAACTGCATAAAGCAGGCCCTGTCCCATTGGAGAAGGAAGGAGTCCAAGGCCTTTCAGTGCAGGGATAGAAGCCGAGCAGAACAATGGACTCTGTGTGTTCTGTTGAGTGGCGAAAAGATCTACGAGTGGGGTTGCCCACATTTGGAAGATCCAAACAGCTCTCTCCCGATGTAGGGTCCACTCATGTGAATGAAGGATACGGATCAGCCTGTCTGCAAGGACGTTGAGTTTGCCCGTGAAGTACACCACTCTGAGATGAATGTGGTGTGCAATGGCAAAAAAACAGAGGCAAAGCGCTTTGTGACATAGGGGACTGGACCCTATCCCCCTGGGTTTGTTCACATAGAACATGGCTACCTGGTTATCCATTCTGACTAATACCTGTTGGCCTGAAAGTTGAGGTTGAAAAATCCGAAGGGCATTTGTCAGAGCACGCAGCTCCAAGAGGTTTATCTGCAGCGCTGATTCCTGAGAGGTCCGCATAACCTGTGTAGTCAGATCGTTTGGATGTGCTCCCCAACCTACTTTGGAGACATCCGTTGTCAGTGTGCATTGAGGTGGAGGCATCTGAAAAGGTGACCTGTGGAGTAGATTCTATGGGGACCACCACCAATGAAGAGACCTAATTAGTTGAGAGGTAATGTGTATCTTGCCTTTAAGACGCCCCTTTGCATGGGTCCATTGAGAAGAGAGTCCATTAGCTTATCGCATGTATAGGTGAGCATAGAGGACGACATGGATGATCGAGGCTATGTGCCCCAAGAGCCATAACATTTCTCGAGATGTTAACTAACTTTATTGCTGTATTTGTTTTACAAGCTCAATAAGGCAGGCCGTGCAATCCTGCAGAAGGAAAGCTCAGGTCTCCCAAGTGTCAAAGAGTGCTCTGATGAACTCGAGCCTTTGGAGTGGAACAAGGTGCAACTTTGGGAAGTTTAGGACAAATCTTAGATGTTGGAGCACAATGATGGTGCAATACAAGGAGAGTTTTACCTCCTGAGAGGATTCTCCCCTGATTAGCCAGTCGTTTAAGTAAGGGAAGATGAAGATTCTCAAAGTGCTGAGATAGGATGCAACTACTGCCATGCATTTCGTGAATACGCGCAGAGCAGAGGCTCAGCAGAGGGGCAGCACCCAGTAATAGTAGTGGTTTTGCCGAATCCTGAAACGCAGATAGAGTAGTTACTCACCTGTAACAGGTGTTCCCCAGGAGCAGCAGGAATCAGTCCTCACATATGGGTGTCATCGACGCCGATGAAGCCCCAGAGGAACATTTCCCCAGCTTTCTATGAAAGCCTTTGGGAATGCAGGCACGCATGCGCGGTTCCCTTCCCACCTAAAGGTGCCATCTTACCTCAGTCAAATGACATGGCTAAGAACAGCACACAAAAAATGTAAAAAACTATGTACAACTGCAGCTCCCAGGGGAGGAGGGAGGGTTGTGAAGACTGATTCCCGCTGCTCCTGGAGAACACCTGTTACATGTGAGTAACTACTCTTTCTCCAGGACCAAGCAGGAAGTCAGTCCTCAAATATGGGTGACTCCCCAGCTCTGGGCTACCGAGGAACCCAGGCTGAACAAGAGAACTCCCCCTAGTCTCAGCACAAACAAAGGCTTTTCACTGACACAACCTCCACCGGTAGCCCAACAGAGGGTAGGAGTTGCCTAAACCTCAAAGAGATTCTGGAGTACTGCTTGGCCAAAAGCACTGTCCCTACGGGACTCCCTCTCCACACAGTAATGGGCCGCAAAAGTCTGGCTTGAAGACCAAGTTGCAGCCCTGCAGATGTCTACCAAGGGCACAGAGCGGAGATGAGCCACTGAGGCAGCCATTGCCCTGACACGGTGGGCCGTGAACCGACCCTGCAAAGGAAGGTCAGCCGCCTTGTAAGCCCAGGTGATACAGTCAGCCACCCAGATGGACAAGGTACGCTTGGACACAGACAACCCTAACTTATTAGGGTCAAAGGATACGAAGAGCTGAGTAGCCCTTCTATGCCCCTGCGTATGGTCAAGGTAGAAGGATAAGACCCTCCTACAGTCCAGGGTATGCAGAACTGCATCAGCCTGGCTTGCATGAGGCCTAGGGAAGAATGTTGGAAGAACCACCTCTTGGTTAAGGTGGAAGGAGGAGACAACCTTTGGGAGGAACTTTGGATGAGTCCTAAGGACTACCCTGTTCCCATAGAAGCGAGTGTAAGGCCTATCGCAGACCAGGGCCTGAAGCTCACTCACTCGCCTGGCCGAGGTAAGGGCCACTAGGAAGAGTGTCTTCCAGGACAGGAAGCGTAGAGGGCAAGTAGCCATCGGCTCAAAGGGTGGGCGAGTCAGCTGCTGCAAGACCACATTCAACTCCCACTCAAGAGCAGGAGGACGGATTGGAGGCTTGAGCAAAAGCAAGCCCCTGAGAAAGCGGGACACCAAGGGGTGAACCGACAGAATGTCCTTCCACTAGTGAGTGGTGAGCTGCTAGAGCTGAGAGGTGGACCCGAACAGAATTGGACTTAAGTCCCTGATTGGATAAGTGCAACAGATACTGAAGTACTACAGGGACAGTACAGGAGAAGGGATCTTCTGTACGTAGCTGACACCACACAGAAAACATCTTCCATTTGAGAGCATAGGTTTTCCTTGTGGACTGTTTCCTAGAGGCTAGGACATCCTCCTCAACTTCCTGAGGTAGGCCCCAGAGAGCCAAAACTACCCTTGCAGCCTCCAAGGCATCAAATTGAGAGCTTTGAGGTTGGGGTGTAGAAGAGACCCTGATCCTGAGACAGAAGGTCGGGTTGCAACCCTAGAGGCAGTGGGGGATCCACTGCCAGCTGTAGCAAAAGTGGAAACCAAGGCTGTCTCGGCCACCTGGGAGCCACCAGCAGGACAGAGGCCTTGTCCTGGAGAATTTTGAACAGAGTTCGGGCCACCAGAGGCGTGGGAGGAAACGCATACAGGAGGCCCTGAGACCATGGAATCAGAAAAGAATCTGCTGCTATTCGCAGAGGATGCGGTTGCCTGGAGCAGAACTTTGGCAGTTGCTTGTTCAGTGGACTGGCAAGGAGATCTATCAAAGGGAGACCCCATTTTAGGAAGATCTTCTGAACCACCAAGGGATGCAGCTGCCACTCGTGGGGCTGCAAAATTCTGCTCAGCCAGTCGGCCAGGTAGTTTTCCTGGCCTGAAAGGTATACCGCCCTGAGGAGCATGTTGTGCTTGAGGGCAAATGAACAAAGATCCTGAGCCTCCCGAAAAAGGAGCCTGGACCCAGTTCCGCCCCGTTTGTTCACATAAAACATTGCTACCTGATTGTCTGTCTGAACCAGGATTAATGAGTCAGGGCACGAGAGAAAGCTTTGAGAGCCAAGCGAATAGCCCTGAGTTCTAGGAGATTGATCTGTTGTGCAGCCTCCCAAGGAGACCACAGGCCCTGGGTGCTCTTGTTGAGACAATGAGCTCCCCAGCCCTGTAGGGAGGCGTCTGTGGTCAGTACCACTGTGTACCCTGGAATCTGAAAGGGCACCCCCTTTAGTAGATTGGGTGGGTGCAGCCACCAACTGAGGGATTCCAGAAATGGTCGGGACACCCTTATTCTGTCTCTGAGGCTGCCTGTGGCTTGTGACCACTGATTCCGAAGGGACCACTGTGCAGGCCGCATATGGAGCCTTGCATTGGGGGTTACATGAACTGTCGAAGCCATGTGGCCAAGCAGCCTCAGGCAGAGTCTGGCAGAGACTAGTGACCTGCAGAGAAATTGGTTTGCCAAGCTGATTAGTCTTTGGTCTCTGCCATCTGGCAAGAAAGCCTTTGCCAGCAGAGAGTCCAGCCTGGCGCCTATGAACTCCAAGTTCTGTGAGGGGAGCAAAGTGGACTTTGCGAAGTTTATTACAAAACCCAGGCTTTGAAGAAGAGCAAGTGTTCTGAGGGTGGCTTTCTCGCCTCCTGGCACGTTTGACCCCTGATGAGCCAGTCGTCCAGATACGGGAAGACAAAGATTCCCTGATTTCTCAGGTAGGCCGCCACCACTGCCAGGCATTTGGTAAAGACCCTGGGAGCGGAGGTGAGGCCAAAAGGCAGGACTCTGTACTGATAATGGTTTCCTCCCACAACGAATCTGAGGTACTTTCTGTGGTCTGGATGAATGAGGATGTGAGTGTACGCATCCTTTAGATCTAAGGAGCATAGCCAATCTCCCTGCTGGAGGTAGGGCAGAAGTGTTCCAAGAGTAAGCATCTTGAACTTTTCCTTCTCTAGGAACTTGCTGAGGTTCCTGAGGTCCAGAATAGGTCGAAGGCCACCGGTTCTTTTGGGCACCAGGAAATACATGGAGTAGAACCAGTGACCTTGCAAGTGGGGAGGCACAGGCTCCACCGCCCTGTCCACCAACAGACCTTGAAGCTCTTGGAGGAGATGATCTGTGTGCAGGGGAGGCCTTGGAGGCTCCCCTGGAAAGTATGGCGGAGGCAGTTGGTGAAAATGAAGAGCATAGCCCCTGTGGACTATGTTCAACACCCAACTGTCCCCAGTGATGTGGGGCCACTGGTGGGCAAAGAGGGCAAGGCGACCTCCTGTGCAGGGTTGGGAGAGCAGGGACTGAGAGGCTATGCTCAAGGAGTCAAAAAACCCCACCCTGCTGAGTGGGAGCAGGGGCTGGAGGCTTGGCGGTCCTCTGCCTACAGGGTCCATTACCCTGCCCCTTGGCTTGCTGACACTGGGGTGCAGCCTGATACCGAGGGTACTGTTTGTAGGCAGTGCCCTTCCTCGGGTAAAAGTGCTTCTTACCCGAGGCCTTCTTCTTGTGAGAAGGGGCCGAGGTCTTTCTGGACAGCCTTATCCTTGTAAGGTGCTCAGTCTCGAGCTGTGCGGCCTTCTTGGCCATGGGCTTGCCAAAAAGGTTCTCACCTCGGCAAGGGACATCGACCAACTTGTCCTGAACACATGGCTCGAGGTCCGATGACTGCAGCCATGCCTGGCGTGAAGCCGCGATGCCGGCTGCCGCAACTCAGGCCAAAGCCTCGAAGCCATCATAGGCGGTGCGGGACAAACTTCGAACAGTCCCGAATCCCCGAGGACTTGAATCTCTGCAAGGGCTCACCGGATAGACCAGCGGAGAACCCGGCCAACTCCTTGGCCAGGTCTCGCAAGTACATGCCCATGTACAGCTGGTAAGACTGGACACGGCAAGCAAGCATCGAGCCCTGGAAGTACTTTCTACCGACCCCATCGAGGTTTCGGGCCTCCCTGCCGGGGGGCACCGCAGAGTGCATCTTCTGACTTTTCAGGCAATGCATGGCCGATTCCACCACCATGTGGTAGCTGCACCTTTTGAAAGCCAAGGCTCTTCCGGAGTCAATAAATCAAATCGACCCGCTTGCTTAGAACCGGTGCCGAGGCCGGTGCCTCCCACATCCGGAAGAGGAGCCGTTCCAGCATCAGAGGAACCGGGACAGTAAAGGCCTCCTTCGGAGGAGAGTCTTACTGCAGGGCCTCGAGCTCTTCGGCTCAAGGCTCTTCCTCGGGGTCCGCCGGGATAGCCAACACGGTGGCCGTATCCCGGACAAACTCCGAGAACCGGGTATCCTCCGGAGGGGATCTACTCCGGGGCTCAGACTGCGGTGAGTCCGACGGGACGCACCGAGACTTGAACGTGTCGGGGGACTCCTCATCCTTCGTCTCCCAGGCAGACTCGTCCAACGAGGAGTCGCGGTCTGAACATGTGGGGCCCTGGGGCACCCGCCCCGACGCCGGAGGCACCAGCGTCGACGCCCTCGGTCCCGAACGGGAGATCGAGGGAGACCGTGACCGAGGTCGACCTCGAGCCATCATGGACTCGAGTATCGGCTCGATCTCCGGGGTCGACTTCAATGTCCATGTCCCGGTGGTTGGGGCAGAAGTGCCAGACAGGCTGGCCATCAGTGCCCGCTGCTGCTCCATGAAGGCAGACAGTCTGCACTCCAAGGCTGTCATCCTGAGACTCAGCTCGGGAGACGCAGCAGCCACCAACTCGGGCCCCGGCGGGGCCGGGCCTGACGTCGGCTCTCTGGGAGGAGAGTCCTCGAGGACTACGGGGCTTACGTGTCCAGCAGACTCCGGCTCCATGCGAGGAACTTTAGCAGGCTTCTCTTGTTCCACGGGCCCGGGGCGACGGTCGGGGGTCTTAGACCTGGCGCTCGAGGAGCCAGGGACCTCCGCCGATAACGCCCTCACGAGCCGCTTCTTCCTCTTGCTTTCCCAGTCGGGGGACCCCCTGTCCGAGGAGCCTCGACGGCGCTCAGGATCCGAATCCCGAGATGTCGAGGCCTCAGACGAGGTCTGGGCCCGGCCGGAGGCTGAGTCGGAGAAAAGCCTTTCTTTCTGCTGCTGACGACTTCAGAGTGCCTTGGAAGACATCTTCCCACATGGTCCACACATCTTAGAGTCGTGATCTGGACCGAGGCACCGAAGGCAGCAGTCGTGTGTGTCGGTGAGAGACATCAACTTCTTACACCGATCACACTTTTTAAAACTGGAAGCCATCGGGGAAAAAAAAGAGTCCCCGCGAGGTCAAAGGACCGGCCTTCCAGGGAAAAATCAAAAAAGGGCGCGAACGCCAGCCACGAAGGGCAAAAACCAAAAAAGAAGAATCGACCTCGATACCAGTGTACCGAACCCGGCGGGAAGGGAACCGGCGTCGAACCGGGAAGAAAAAAATAGAGAAAATCGCCGAAAAATCACACTTTTATCTGGGATGACAGGATACACGTCCAGTGGGCTTCTCGGAAAAAGAGAGACTGAGGTAAGATGGCACCTTTAGGCGGGAAGGGAACCGCGCATGCGTGCCTGCATTCCCAAAGGCTTTCATAGAAAGCTGGGGAAATGCTCCGCTGGGGCTTCATCGGCGTCGATGACACCCATATGTGAGGACTGACTTCTTGCTTGGTCCTAGAGAAACTGTCTGTACTGAGGATGGATCAGTTAGTGCATGCACGCCTCCTTTAGGTCTAGAGAACATAGCCAATCACAGCTCTAGAGGTATGGGAGAAGAGTTCCTAGAGAAATCGTTTTGAAATTTTTCCAGACCAGGAATTTGTTTAGGCCCCTGAGAACCAGGATGGGCCTGAATCCTCCAGTTTTCTTTGGAATGAGAAAATGTGGAGAGTAGAAGTCCATCCCTTCCTGAGGGGGAGGAACTCTTTCTATAGCACCCTGAGATAACAGGACGAACAACTCATCCTTCAAGAGTGTGCTCTGAAGGGGGTTTATGGGATAGTCCCCCGCGAAGCTGGTGGGGAGGGGGTAAATTTTCAAAGTGAAGCAGATACCCACTTTGGACAATGTGGAGAGTCCACTGTTCTGAAGTGATGAGGTGCTACCTGTGGGCATAGGAAAAGAGTCTGCCTGCTATGTTCAGGGGCTGGGGATCCTGCAGAGGCAGAGTGGCGATGCTCTCTAGGAAACAGTCAAAAACTAGGTGCAGATTAGTTGTGCCTGCACCACTGGTTGGGGCTTAGAAGCCTTGAATTTCTTGGATTGGCGAGGGCCCTGCTGGTACTGCTGTTGCTGCTGAGGTTGGTAAGCCGCTGCAGGTGGATAGAAAAGATTTAAAAAAAAAAGAAATTGAGTAGAAAGGTTTCTTTGGAAGAAAGCCTTCCTTTTGGAGGGGGTCAGACGTCTTCCTGGAAAGGTATTTGAGGGTGAGATGATCTGTTTCAATCTCACCGGCCTTTTCTCTCCAACTCTTTCCAAAAAGGTTCCCTCCAGTACATGGGATATTAGCCAACTTGTCCTGGACCCACTGTTCAAAATCTGATGCCTGTAACTAGGCCATCCTCCAAACACCAATGCAGATTGCTGAAGCTCTGCTGGTCTATTCAAAAGCATCAAAAGTGCCCTGATCAGAAATGTTGAGGTATTTTGACCTTATCTGGTAAGCGGAGTGCATTCCAAGCGCTTATCATCCGGAATGATGGGAGTAAACGTCTCCAGATCCATGGCGACACCCTTGAGGAGCAGGCCCATGTAGGAGGTAATCCTTGAATTCAGCATGTATGCCTGAAAACATCAAGTGTCCTCAAATCTCTACCCGGATTGTGCGGGCTGCGGCAGCCATAAAATTAAACAAAGTCAGCACTGGCAGATTGAGGGAGGAGTGACTCACTACGTGGCAGAGACGAGCGGCGTGTGACTAGGCCACGGTGACAACGAGCTGGGCCGGAGAACTGGGACAAGTTTGGAGAAGTGCGAGGGAGCTGTCAGAAGCAACAAGGTACTGGCAGATAAAAATTAAGCGAGCCGGCAGAGAGCGAGACCAAAGGTATGCAGCAGGTGGTGTGAGCCACGAGACAGACGCTGAGTGGCTGAAAGGGAAAGCGGAGCAGAGCCGGCTCAGGGAGCGAGTGGCAGCTGGCAGCTAAGAGAGGAAAGACGCAGCAGGAAGACTGGAGGCCAAAGGGGCCAAAGCAACGAAGGGGAAGAAAGGAAAGCGGGCAAGGCAGAGTGCGATAAAAAGCAATAGTAAGAAGCAACTGAAGAATTAAGCATTGTACAAGCTTTAATAACTCAAAGAAAATGATTACAACATTAACTAAATAAAAATACTTATTGAAGATATAACTACGGCTAGAGAACAATTTGCCAGAGGGTACAGCAAGAAAGAAGTGGAATAGAGAACTTGGACTTGTTAAGTAGGAGCAAAGTGCTGAAGGAGGACATTGACTACTACCACTATCAATACTGATCATTTGGAACCACTGCGACAGGGGGAGAGAGCGCGGATGGAGAAAGCAAAGGGCGGGATGTCCACAAAGAAAAAACTGGCGGAGTTTTGCTCGTATTATGCAGTATCAAAAGGAAGGAATGATGGGGAGAAGGAAAACAAAATAGTGGCTGAGCAGGCGGACGAGCAGGAGGTCGAGATGGGGGGAACCATGGAACTCGGGAGTAGCATTTATGATTAAGATGTGGCTGGAGGAATTAAAAGAGGAACTCAAAGTGGAAATTAGTGGAGTCAAAAATGAGTTAGAGGCTTTGCAATCTTTAAGACAAGACATCGTGGAACTTGGATCCAGGGTGGAAGAAATAGAACAGGTGGAACAACAGGGGGAAGCAATAGAGGACTTTCACAAAGGATGGGAAGCATGCCCAGGAAGAACTGAAAGAAAAAACAGAGGACCTGGAGGATCATTCACAGAGATGTAATATCAGAGTGAGAGGCATCCCAGAAGATCATAAATACAAAAATTGTGAAGAAGTCATTACTAAAGTATTTGATCATGTGCTACAAGTGGGAGCCCCAGAGGAGGGAGTTGAAGATGAACCCATGCAAATAGAGAGCGCGCATAGGGGGCTGGGGCCCATTAGGGAAAACCGGCCAAGGGACATTGTGGTGTGCCTGAACTCATTCAAAACTAAAGAGCGCATCTTGAGAGCGTCCAGAAAACTGGGACACATCAAGTGGGAGGAACATGCAGTGGAACTGTTTCAGGACTTGTCTCCGGGGACACTTCAACGACGGAGAGAGCTGAAAGAGGTGACAGCTTTTCTGAGGAGGGAGGGGATGCGCTATAAGTGGCTATAGCCCCTTTTGGATTACTAATGACTGTGAAAGGAATGTCCAGGAAGATGAGAAATAGCAAAGAAGCTTGGACTGTACTCAGGAATTTGGGACTAACCACTATTCCAAATGAGGCGGTGGGACCAACCACCACAAAAGAGAAGACAGCATCTGCATCCAGGGGGGAAGGTTCGAAATGGCATAGAGTACCAAACACAGAACGTAAGTTGATGCGTCTAAACACAGGGAGCCATTGAGCGACAGCAGCAACACAGGAGAATGGCTAAGGAGGGGGGACCGAGAAGCCGCGACTAGCAGGACACAACAAAAGAATTGGACTGCTCTATGATGCTGAATATGTATTGTAATGTGATTTAAAGGAAGAGGGTGTGGGGGGTAGGGAGAGCGGGGAGGAGAATATAGTAACAGTATTGAAGATGTGGAGGGTATATGGTAATGTTGGAGGGGGGAGGTAGGGAGGCTGGGGTGAATAAGGAGAGGGAAGGGGGATGGAGAGTAATAGAGATAGGGGAAGGGCAGGGGGTGTGGGGGGAGGGGGTATAGAAGAGCTAAGGCAGGTGGAGGTCTGAGTGTCTGTCACAAACAATGGAAGTCGAGTCTCTTTGGAAGAGATGGGGAAGGGGAAGGGCTGTAGGGTGGGAGGGGGCAGGGTTGGGAGGAGGGGGTGGGGGGGAGATGATTAAAGATTTGGAGAAGGGTAGCCTGAGGGGAGGGAGGGGAGCTAAGGGATAAGGGAGAGAGGGGTGCAAAAATTACAGGTGAGTTAAAAACAGTATCAATAAATGTAAAAGGGCTCAACTCACCACTTAAATGACAAAAATTGTATAAAGAAATAGCACGCTAAAAAGCATCGGTAGTGCTTATACAGGAAACGCATTTGACGAGAGCGACAGAATACCTAGTTAAACCTAGGGGATATGGAGTATGTATATATACCTCCAACACAGTGGAAAAGAAAAAGGAGGGGTAGCTGTATTGATAACGGCAAAGTTAAAGATGCAAGTGCAAACTGTGGTAAGGGATAAAGCAGGGAGATATGTGTTATTGCAGTTAAAAATGGGGAATAAATGGTATTGCATGGTGAATGTGTATGCTCCAACAGGGGTACAAAGTGAGTTTTGGACAAACTTGAATGAGGAGGTGGGGAAATTGGGGGAGGGGCATCTCATTTGTGGAGGAAATTTCAATCTAACATGGAATTCTGCTAGAGATACCACAGGGAGAAGAGAGTGCAAGAGGGCGGATAGGATAGGATACCGGAATTTTGTAACACAACATTGCTTGATTGATGCATGGAGATTCTACCACTCAGGGAAGAGACAATTTTCTTATTTTTCACCAGTGTATGGTTCATACTCCAGAACAGATGCTATCTGGGTAACGAAGGAGTTGGGGGGGGGGGAATCAAGGGGGCAGAAATGGACTCGATTACATGGTCAGACCATGCACTTGTGGAGGTGGGGAAAGGCTTATTAGTTTTGGAGACTTAATGGATCCCTACTAGAAGATGAGAAGGTTAGAGAGCAAATTGAGAGGGGAACCAGGGAATATTTTACATGGAATGATAATGGGGAGGTAGTATGGGGAGGACTATGGGATGGGTACAAGGCAGTGGTGAGAGGAATCTTAATCAAATGGGGGGCATGAAAAAGAAAAGAGCGGGAGAGAAGAGAGGGAATTGAGAGCAAAATTGTTAGAACTGGAAGAACTTGATGCGCAAGGAACGAGAAGAGCATATAGGGGTCAGGTGCTGGCAGTGAGAGCACAATTAAATGAAATGCAGGCTGCAACGATAAGGTACCATATGCAGCTTTTGAGACAGGAATTTTTTGAGGGCGGGAATAAAGCAGAGAGATATATGGCGCAGAAATTGAAGTAGAGGAAACTGAGGGCTCATATAATGAAAATTAGGAATCAGGGAAGGGAGGTGGTGCACAAAGATGGGGAGATTAGGGAAGCATTTCGGTGCTACTATCAGTGGTTATACAAAGCAAGGGACTCTCCACAGAGGGAAAGACTACAGAGCTATCTTGATTCAATAAAGTTGCCGAAATTAGATGAGGGGGATCACAAAGAGTTAAGTAAGGCCATAACAGTAGCAGAAGTGCAGAGGGCTATACAACAGTTGAAAGTCAACAAGGCTCCAGGGTTGGATGGGCTGACAAGATTCTATAGAAGTTTTGGAAAGATTCTAACAACCCCGTTGGTGCAATTATTCAATCTTCCAAAGGAAGGAGGTGGATTAGCAGATACTATGGAGTGGGCGGGAATAACCATAATACATAAAGAAGGAAAATACTCACAAGAGTGTTCTTCCTATAGACCCATCTCATTGCTCAATCTAGATGCCAAATTATTGGCAAAAATATTAGCCACAAGATTAAATAAGATGATAGGGAAGCTGATACACCTGGATCAAGTGGGATTTACTCCAGGTAGACAAGTAGCTAACAAAGATTTTGAATATTTTTTATTTATTTATTTATTTGTATTTCTTCTATACCGCACTCTTTTTCATCAGCGCGGTTTACATTAAACAGGAATACTCATTTCAATCAACAGACTGTGGTGAGCTTACATATAACAGGAAATATACAACTGGGATTATAACTTAGGGAAACTATGTACATATTTGTAGCATGTATAGGACCTATATACACGGGATAGAGTTTATTTTCATCATCTTAAATAGGGCGGTTACACTTTATCTGAAAGTGTTAGAGGGTTGATGATGTGCTTTGGAAATGTAGAATGAAGAGGTGATGCTTTATGGCTTTTCTAAATTGTTTGAGGTCAGTAATAGCTCTAATGTTGGGAGGTAGGTTGTTCCAACATCTGGGTGCGTAGTACGCGAAAGCCCTGTCTGTTGTTGATCGTTTGTATTTTGTGGCCTCATGTGGTGTAGTTAGGGTATTTGCCGCTGCTGACCTCCTAGATCTGGTGTTGGGAGTGTGATGGAGGAGTTTCGAAATTGATGATGGAGCTATAGAATTTATTGCTTTAAAGGTCAAGATAAGGGCTTTATATGTTATTCTGCAGTATATAGGGAGCCAGTGAAGCTCCATTAGGATGGGTGTTTCGCTCTTTGAAGCACCGTATTCATGGCTAGTTGTAATGTATTTAGTGAGTTCTTTGGGAGACCATGGAGTATTATATTCGCATAGTCGAAGTGGGGTGTGACTATGGCTTGGAATATAGTTCTGAAGCTGTCTGGGTCAAGCATATTTTTTAGATGGCGTAGGGTCTTTATCTTGAAATAAATGGTTTTCACGGTGCGGTTGATATGTTCTTTAAAATCTAGGCGATAGTCCAGTATCACTCCAAGGTATCTTATGGAGGGCTTGATTGGGAGGTGTGCATCTCGTACTCTTAGGGTCTCCGGGGGTGCGAATTCTCTGTTTTTCGTGACAATCAGTACTTCGGTTTTTTTGTAGTTTATTCGCATATTCTGCGTGAGTAACCAGTCTGCTATTGCATTAAAGCAATCTACTAAAGATGTGTAATCTGGGAGCTTGACATTGAATGGAGTGAATAGTAGAACATCATCTGCGTAGATCAGTGAGGAAATGCCAAAGGATCGAGTGATATCGCACAGGGGCTGCATGTAAATGTTAAATAGGAGTGCCGATAGGGATGAGCCTTGTGGAACTCCTTGTTTTAGCTGGAAAGGTTCTGATGTGCCTGTAATAGTCCGCACAGAACGAATTAAGGAAGAGGCCTTGCTGTGTCTTTAGACGCAGAAAAGGCCTTTGATCAGGTGTCTTAGCCCTTCCTCTTTCAGGTAAAGCACAGTTACTTACCTGTAACAGGTGATCTCTGGGAACAACAGGAATAAGTCTTCACATATGGGTACATCGGTACAGACGGAGCCTGCGCGGGAATGCTCCCCAGCGTCCAGAAAGCAAGCTTTTGGGAGCATCTCACGCGCATGCGCGCTGCCTTCCCGCCCATTTACTTCCCTCTCATCAGTTGGGTTTGTAGCTGAGACCGAAGGAGGGAAGTAGACAAATTAGAGAGAAAAAAAGAGAGAAAGAGAGAACAACTCCTAGGGGAGGTGGGTGGGTTGTGAAGACTTATTCCTGCAGTTCCCAGAGATCACCTGTTACAGGTAAGTAACTGTGCTATCTCCAGGAACAAGCAGGAATGAGTCTTCACATATGGGGACTCCCAAGCTAAGATGCCTGGAGGAGGCCCCAGCATGTTGCAAATCTAGAGATGGACCATGCTTATCCCTCAAAACCTCAGGCATCCAAGGGATGGAGGGTAGGAGTTGAACTAGAAAAGAAAAAAAAACAGGTGCTATGGAACAGCTGGACTAAACAAGGTATCCAGAGGGGAGTCCTTGTGTAGATCGTAAATATTAGAAAAATATAGAGTCCCAATTTTCTAATGTGGATCTCACTCAAAAATATTGCAAATAATACTTGAGGGTAATATGGGTCTGTGGTTGAGAGCCAGTACATTATCCTCAAAGAAATTCCCTCAATGTGAAGTAGAGGGAAAAAATAAATTTTGCACTACAGGAAGAGATGAGAAGCCCTCATTGCCAGAACTAACCCCAGAAGAAAGTACTGGGAGAGTTCAAAGAGGTTGGACTTTTGAGAAATAGCTAAAGCTTCTGTAAAGTCCAAAAAATTGAACTTCTTGTCCTAGGAAAGAGTGGAGATAATCTGACTGGTTTGGATGAAAAGGCAGAAATACCCTGTGCAGAAAAAAGGGGATAGGTCTTTAAGACCCCCTTTATTCCAATGAAAGACAAAGACATTTGTACTAGGCATTGAGCCTCCAATTTCTTGAAGATCAGTAAAAGTCTTTTGTAAGTGATGTCACTTATGATGACAACCTTACATGTAGAGCTTCAGATGTGACGTAACCTAAAAAGTAACGGTAAAAGAAGGTATTTCCTAATTTACTATAGAAATGGGTTGTCCATTAAGTTTTATGGTATGCTGGGGCAGCATTAATATGGACAGTAAACAAATCTTTCAAAGTCAGATGTTGTATAGAGATTGACGCAATAACAAGAAGGATTAAGACCTACTTGAGAATATTGATGGAGAATCTCTGTCTGGTTAAATATGGAAGAACTATAGAGAAAGTTTCATGGAAACTGGTATTATGTTCTTCACTTACAGGGATAGGACTAGACTTCTTGAAAAGATCCAGCCCCTGAAATAACCAGGACTGGAGACGTACGTGAATGAGTGCAGAGGAGATCCTTAGTCTTAAGACAGCAAGTCTGGATCCTTCTATAATTTCAAATAGTAGTTGGGAAAAAGATGCAATATAAGGGGATACCATGTTTGCCTCTTTATGAGGGAAATATGAGTATCATGCGTTCTCTTGTTCAACATAAGCTACCATGAAGTATAGGAAATTAGAAAGAAAGTAGTGAATAAGGACCAACGGCAGTGAAAAAAATGCATCCCTGTTGTGGAAGTTCCAGTGAAATGTGGAACAAACCAGGGAATTGTGCAATTTTCTACGCTTTCACATGGTCTAAACCCTGGTTACCTTTTCTTAAAAGGAAATTTTAAGGAATATGTTAAGAGTAAGAAAAAACCCAGTCATGTAGGAGCATGACTGGCAGAGTCTACCAACTGAAGCCCTTCTTAACTCTCTGGCCCCTACCTATTAGGAGTAACTCTGAGGCTTTCTGGCAAAGGCCCACAGTTGCAGAGCTTTGTTGTAGAATTGCAGGGAGCATGTTGTAGGTTGCTTAGATCTGGCTGTTGAATTGCCAGTGTGCAACCTAATCTATTCTGATGGAGCCAAAGAGAATTGAAGATGGCTAAGAATAGTAGACAGGCCTGATTGCCTGCAAGAATAAATAGTCCAAAGGAGTTCTGGAGCTCTTTTGGAATTATAAGGCAGCATAAAAAGTTAGGTCCTATAGATTGGAGAGGACCGACAGCCATAATTTGGAGTAGTGATACCCAATTTCTGTCCGAAAAGCTGCCTTAACAAAAAATATCTGAGAAGATGATGAACCGCAAAGGGGGAGAAAACTCTGTATGAAAACTACTTACTGGAGTAGGTATTGAAGAAAAACCTATGGCTTAGAGAATAAGCCCTCCAGTTGATTAGTAGTATTCTTAGAGACTGAATGTCTGGGCTAAGAGAGATAGAAAATAATACAGAGTTGAGAAGACTTACAATTTGGTAAGTCTTTGAGGAGATAGGGTCCCCTTGCAGTTAAAGTATGAGATATCCTCGCACAGGAAACTGACAAGGTGAAGGGTATAGCTCACCCTGTTAGTTGTTAGGACTCCTTTTGTTTTAAAAAGAGGAACCTGTTATCTCTGGGGTATGATAGTCCTTAATAGCTCTTAGAGCTAGAAGGATAGATTTCTCTTGTAGCAAGAGATTCATGCCCAGAGTTGAGGATTGAGTCAATGTATGACTGATATCTCAGCATGGATGAAATGAATTTTAGATGCTTCTGTTGAAAAGAAGTAGGCTCAAAAGTTCTAAACCTCACACAGAAAAAGTGAATAAAATATCAGAAACCCTGCGATTGCTGGGTTTGCTGAGCCTGTTGAGGTTTTGATTCTCTTAGCCTGGTGTGATGTTGCCCATCTTTGGAAACATCTGCATAATGGGTAGAAGATGGATAAAACTTTTTTCCCCTAGGGGAATAAAGCTTTTTAGGGGATTTTTTATTAGCTGGGATAGAGGAAGGTTTTGACAATCCTCTGAAAGCAACAGCATCAGTGCTTAACTGATTAGCTTGAAATAAAGCCTCCTTGTTGAAGAGATTTTCACCAGTACAAGGAGTATTTCCCAGCCTTTCCTGAACCCATCTGTCCGTCTGAAGCTTGGAGCCAGGCTATGCGTCGTGCTCCAATGGCTATAGCAGAGGTTCTGCTAATAGTCTCAAAACAGTCCAGGAAAGCACGATTAAGGAAACTAGAGATATTTTGAGCATGACTGACTAATAAAAAATAGTCTGCTCTTTTATGCTCTGGAAGATAAGGGTTCAAAAACTTTAAGTTCTTTGTGACCTCTTCAAGAGATAATCCCATATAGAAAATATATGAGATAATTCTTGCTGAAAGCATGGATGCCTGGAAGCATCGACGTCCAAAGGCATCTAAAGTCCTAGACTCACGACCTGGTGGATAGGAAGAGTGCTTCTCTTAATACGCCTCATTGCTGGTTCTACAACAATAGAATGATGAGGAAGTTGAGTCTTGAAAACCTGGAGAAGGTGGCACCTTGTACATAGTGTCCAGTGTCTTAGAATGTGGGGATACGGTTAGAGGAGTTTCCCACATTCTCAATAGTAGATCTTGTAAGATCTGATGCAAAGGAAGTATGATCACCTCCTTTGGAATCCAGGGGAATTGCAGTGTGTCTGAATCCCCCGGTAGGGATTCTTTACCAGGTATAGAAATGGCAAGTAACTTTGACATATCAAGCAAAAAAGCTTGAAAAGAAATGTCCCCCGAGGAGGACCCTCTAAAATGAGGGGTAAAGGCTAGACTTGTTGAAAAATCAGCCTTAGTACCGATGGATTCATCCCAGTCATCGGGATCGGAAGACTTGAAAGGATGAAGCATCGGATTTTCTTTAAAGTGATGTCCTCGGTACCGCCCGAGGTCGGTACCGAGACGAGTCGGTACCGAATCCTCCATGCTAGAGATGGATTCCAGGCTCGGCATCAAAGGAAGCGAGTCTGTCGAAGCAAGCATGGATGGTACCGACACCGATGCCGATACCGGTACCGAAGCTGATACCGATACTCAAGGAACTGTCTGCAGCAACTCTAGCGGTACCGAAGTAGCTGAGAGCGCTAGACTACGTTCATGGGTGAGGAGTGTTTCATCCATCACCAAAGCCGATGCCGGGGTGTCGGTACCGCTCGAAGCAGCCACAACCACCGAGCATGGCCCAGGTGTGTTCATCGAGGTAAGAACCCCGGGAACAACCTGGAGCCCTGTTAATGCTTTGGAGCCCGAAGACTCCCGCCGGGACTTTATTGCCAGAATGTCCTCGAGGGCAAGGCCGGAGCCATCTCGATGCTGAGAAGGAGATGAGGACTGGCTAGTCTTTACAGACTTTTGTTTGGTTACCTGATCCTGTGAAGAAGATATTCTAGCTGGTGACATCGAGTGCGATGTGAACCGAGTATCGAGTTGTGCTCGATCCTGAAGACTTCTTCTGTTTGAGCTCCAGCAGGAGACACACTCCAGAGGGCAATGGTCAGGAGCTAAACATTTTAGACACCAAGTATGAGTGTCTGAAAATATATCTGTACCGCCACACTTTGAGCATTTCTTAAGGATAGTGGCTGGCTTTTCCATAATGGAAGGTAGAGGCCTAGTGGCCTAGAAACCGTCAGGCACTAAACAGGAAAACATTTCTAAGAAAAGAAGAAATTCTTCAGTAAAAAGAAAGAAAAGCACCAGCGGTACCGGTGGCGTCGAGGGAAGGCAGACGCGACCACAAAAAACTAAGAATAAAAAGAAGAATTTTCTGCGGTGACAGGAGTACATCCTGCCGGCACCGCGGAAAACGGAAAACTGATGAGAGGGAAGTAAATGGGCGGGAAGGCAGCGCGCATGCGCGTTTGATGCTCCCAAAAGCTTTCTTTCTGGACGCTGGGGAGCGTTCCCGCGCAAGCTCCGTCGGTACCGACGTACCCATATGTGAAGACTCATTCCTGCTTGTTCCTGGAGATTGGAACAAATGGGATTGGGGTAAGAATTCATCAGCTGGGTAAAAGCGCTATATCGCAACCCAAAAGCTTCTGTAAGGGTGAATGGGGCTTATTCAGAATTTTCTGGGCAGGGGAGAGGAACGAGACAGGGATGCCCCCTATCACCACTGCTGTTTGCAATTTCACTAGAACCATTCGCGGAGCGGGTGAGACAGCGGGCAGATGTAACGGGCATAAAAGTAGGGCGGAGAGAATATAAAATATCCCTGTTTGCAGATGATATAATATTGAGTGTAGCTCGGTCTCGCATTTCGATACCAATATTAATGTGGGAATTAGAGGAGTATGGGAGGCTTTCGGGTTTTACTATCAATTGGACAAAATCAGAAATATTAAACTTATCACTACAAGGGGACGTGCAGGGAATCTTACAAGAGAAATACCCATTTAAGTGGGCTAGGGAACATATTCGATATTCAGGCATTCAAATAAGCAATAGAATAGAAACTTTATACAAGCTCAATTATCAGAAGCTACCTGGGCAGGCAGAGGGCATGTTGGATGGGTAGGGGAGAGGATCTCTCTCATGGTTTGGACGGATCGCCACAATAAAGATGATGCTATTGCCTAGATTCTTATTTTTGTTTCAGACACTGCCAAGAAAGGTACCGCATAGAAAGTTAAAACAGCTGCAGAGAATCATTAATCATTTCATATGGCAAAACAGATGGCCAAGAGTTGCTATGGCAGTACTGAAAAGAGCTAAAGGAGAGGGAGGGTTAGGGGTGCCCAACTTTAGAAAATATTATGAGGCAGCGCAACTGAAAACGATATGAGTGGCAACAAGGAACACAGAAACAGTGGGTTCAAATGGAAGCAGATTCAGTAAGGGGAGAGAGACTGGATAAAATAGTGTGGAGGGGGAGTAACACTACAGAAAATAAACACCAAAATCCCCTAATAGCGCCTACCTTAAACGTGTGGAGAAATAATAGAAAAGTATTAGTGCAAGATAAAAGAAATACACAGGGCATGACCTTGGAGGCATGCTTTGATAGGTGTCAAGGACCAGGGGTGAATATCCTGTGTAGATGGGCAAAGGGGGGGGGGCTCACACACATCTCTCAAATAGTGAGTAAGGAGGGTATGTTAGAGTTTGAGGGCATTAAGGATTTATACAGACTGGCAGAGAGCGAACATTATGCATATTTACAGCTTGGTCATTTCCTGAGACAGAAGAAGGTGTGGAAGGACCTTTAGGGAAATAGGGGGTGATTTGAAGCACTATGTTTAGGGAATTTAGGTCAAAAAGGAGTGATGTCCAAAATTTACAAAGGATTAATGGAAGGAGGGGAGAGAAAACTGGGATACATTTTGAAATGAAAGGAGGATTTGGGGGTGAGTTGGACAGAAGAGGTGTGGGATAAGATGATCCAGACTGTGGCAAGCATTTCCATTGCCACACAAGTAAAAGTATTATTTTACTGGTATTGGACTCCAGCACACAAAAAGAGAGCTGGAATGGAACATAATGACCAATGTTGGCAAGGATGCCACGAGAGGGGGGACTGGATGCATATGTAGTGGAAGTGTGAATGGATACAAGCATATTGGATAAAGATTATAGATATGATTTTTGAAATTACAGGATACAGACTGCAAAGGACACCAGAGGTTTGTTTATTGCATCAGCTGGAGGAGGATATCCCCAAAAGAGAGGGTGGGGTGCTGCACCATTGCATAGTAGCAGCAAGAAGTGAGAGAGCACAGCATTGGACGGGAGTGGGCAAGCCACAATTGGCAGGCTTTGTCAGAAGAGTGGCAGAGGTGAGTCTGATGTATCGATTGACGGAGATGAGAAGGGGGAAGGGGGGAAGTGCAGAACAATGGAAGAGTGTGTGTAAACGGCTGGAAACATGGACAGAAGGTGAGAAGAGGAAGAGGGGGGAAGAAAGTTAGAGGGGCCGCAGAGCAGTTATATCCATACGGATGATGAGCGGGAGATGAATGTATGAAAGAAATGAGAGAGAGGGGAGGGGAGGGGGAAGTAACTAGGAGGGTTATATAGGAGGGGGGATATACATGTTGGCATATGCAAGTAATACGGAAAATGTACATAATTGTGATTGAAAAGATTTGTAATGTTCAACAAAATGGTCAAACTTAAAATGGGAAAAAAAATAGCAGAGGTGGCAGCATCACCTTCATCTTCAAAGCAAGTCACTTTAGTGGAAGATGTAACAGTTGCCATGGTTGAGGCGTTGCGCTCCAAATTAGAGGAAGTGGCAAAATGGATGCTATGATTCAAAAATTTTCACAGCGTTTGGAAGCTGCTTACAACAGACTGAGCAGAGATCTCCCAGCAAGAGGATATTCTCTCTGAGGCGGAAAAAGAGCTGCAGCGGCTCTCTGACCTGGTAGCAAAACATGCCGACAAACGAGACGACCTAGAAGTCATCGCAACAACTTGCAGTTTACGGGTATTCCTAAAACTGTGAAAGATGCAGAGCTTAGGGTATACCTAGAAACACTCTTACCACTGGTGTTGCCATTGGGAGTCTCCAGCGGGGGTCCAGTTATTGAACGGGTCCACTGGGTAGAATCCCTCCACCAACAAGATCAGAGGCCCCATATTGTGCTGGCACATTTTAACTTCACACAAAAGGTGGGCATCCTACATGTGGCCTGTGTAAAGGGACTGATCCAACATGAGGGGACAAAAATTAATATATTTCAAGATTCCAGCATTAAGCTAACAAAGACGTGTCTTTGCCGGGGTGTGCCAGCAGCTAGCCTACCCTAAAGTGAAATTTGTGATCCTATATCCTGCACGCCTCTGGATTTTTGTGAACCGCACATCAAAAATCTTTGATTCTGCGGATCTTACTGACCTGTATGTCTCCGAGCTCAGGAAAACAAGGGATAAAAGCTGACGCCCAAGGGGATTTAAGGGGCACCCACAATGAACTGGAGTAGGACAAACGCCCGCTTCTTGGTTAGAGGCATGACAGAAAGAATGGGACATTTAATACTTTAAAATGTGATTTTTACCACTGAGCCGGAAGACATTTGATGGAGGGATCCTGTCTGGACAACTGGGCCTAACATATCCAAAACATTTGCTGGCGATAATCAAGACTGGGTCACAGCAGGCACCACCTGTATTCCTTTCTATAGAGCAGCTGAGGTTTTCCATCTGTTTTCTATCCATGCATATAGACTCTTGATACACAGGCCAAGAATATGGAGACTGCCAGGGCACTAAACATAGTAAATGTGCAACTTGCCCCCGGAGACATATGAACACTAATTGTTGTAGCCCTCTTTGGGGCAGGCCCTCCTACTTGGATTCCAACCTGGATTCTTAAGCTTTACCTAACCCTTCTAACAGGAAGGAAAAAAAACACATACACAGAAAATTGATTATAATAATCAGAGCTCTAGAATAGGGTTGCCAACTGGCCGGTTTTCAGCCGGCCTGGCCGGTTTTCCATGGCCAGGTCGGCTGCCGGCGCAGAGATAAAACCGGCCATTGAAAAGCCGGTTTTTTGCTCTGGCCGCAAGATCGGGAGCGGCCAGAGCAAAAAACTGGCTTTTCTCCCAACCCGTCCAAAAAAAAACCACCTTCCCCGGGGCGGCCCACACATCGGAGGGCTTCAGAGGGAGCCGGGGAAGACCGCGCGAGGCCCCGGCTCCCTCTGTACAGCCGCCAGCATGAAGAGCCTTTTCCTTCACGCTGGCGGCTGTTTCTGTAAAGCCGCGATTGCTGGGAAAGGTTAAGGCAATGCCCTTTAACCTTTCCCAGCATTCGCGGCTTCACAGAAACAGCCGCCAGCGTGAAGGAAAAGGCTCTTCACACTGGCGGCTGTACAGAGGGGGCCGGGGCTTCCCCAGCTCCCTCTGAAGCCTCAGACAGCTGCAGTTGGGGGGGGGGGGAGGCCAAGGACTGCATGGGCTGTGATGGGGGGAGGGGACCTGGACTGGAAAAGGGCTGGGGGGGGGGGGGCTGGAAATGGGTTGTTATGGGGGGGGGGGGACCTGGACTGGAAAAGGGCTATAGGGGGGGGGGACTTTGAATGGAAAGAAATGGGCTGTGATGGGGGGGGACCTGGATTGGAAAAGGGCTATGGTGGAGTGAGAGGGAACTTGGACTGGAAATAGGCTGTGATTAGGGGGACTTGGACTGGAAATGGGTTGTGAAGGGGGGGGACCTGGACTGGAAAAGGGCTAGGGGGGAGCATTGGACTGGAAAGAAATGGGTTGTGATGGGGAGGGGGACCTGGACTGTAAAAGGGCTCTGTGAGGGGGGGGGGGACATGGACTGGAAATGGGTTTTGATGGGGAGGGGGACCTGGACTGGAAAAGGGCTATGGGGGGGGGGGAACATGGACTGGAAATGGTTGTGATGGGGAGGGGACCTGGACTGGAAAAGGGCCTGGGGGGGGGAACTTGGACTGGAAATGGGCTATGGTGGAGGGAGGGGGAACTTGGACTGGAAATAGGCTGTGATTAGGGGGGCTAGGACTGCAAATGGACTGTGATGGTGGGGGGGGGGCTAGGACTGCAAATGGGCTGTGATGGTGCGGGGGGACTCGGACTGCAAAGGGGATGTGAGGGTGGGGGGCCCAGGACTGGAAATAGGCTGTGATGGGGGACTTGGACTGGAAATGGGCTGTGATGGGGGGGGGGGGCTAGAACTGGAAATGGTCTGTGATGTGAGGGCTAGCACTGGAAATGGGCTGATGAAGAGCTGGAATAGGACTGGAAATGGGCTGATGTGGGGCATGGGAGAATGGGACTAGAAGGGAGTGGATGCTGGGTGGGTCTAGAACTATAAGGGAACTGATTTTGGGGGAGGACTAGAATAGATGGGGAATGAGAATGGAGAGGGGAAAAATATTTTGTGTGGAAGAAAAGTCTATGATGGGCTGGGTATTGGGAGAGTAAGAGGGGCTTGAGAATGGAAGGGTGAAATTTAAATGGACGATAAAGGAATAAGGAAAGAATTGGGGGAAAGAGCAAAAGGGAAACAATCAGTATGTTAAAGCAGAAATAGAGAGAGAATGGAAAAGAGAAGGAAGGGCAAATGGATAGCTCGCAGAAGACACAAAGAAACCAGAAGAAAGTGACTGGAGCAATTGCAACTGAAAAAATGCCCAAACAGAAGGTAGAAAAATACTTTTTATTTTGAATTTATTAACTGGAATATGTCTGGTCTGGGAAGTGTGTATTGCTAACATCTGCGTTTTTCTTTAGTGCAAGAGGAAATGACTTTATAGTTTTATTTCTCCAGTGTTGTACATTTCATGTTTGGATTTTGGAGTTCCCAGTTTAATTATTATCTGACCAAGGAAGTTAGCCTACACGTATCCTCGGTAATTTTTGTGGGTGGGGCTGGGGGCGGGGCAGGGGTGGGACTAGGGGCGGAGAATGGGTGGAGCATGGCGAGCCACAGGTGTCGGGTTTTTCTCGGTGAAAAAGTTGGTAACCCTACTCTAGAAGGAAGACCGTCAAAGGGAGCAAATCATGGCTCCTCCTTAACTATCTTCAAAGATCTTCTGCCAGAGATCTGCCTTTTATTAAGAAGTATCAGCTGACAGTTAATTTTTGATTAACATCGGATGATATTATTCATGTTACAAAATCATAGGTCTGAAATACAATCTGCTTACAGGGTTAATTTTCTGATGCTTTGCAAAATTACATTAGAAAAACAGAAGTTAAAGGCTGTGATTATAATTACCAGGTGACAGTAGGTGTTCACTGTGATTCTTTCATATTACAAAAGCTGATTAGTTACACTATAAATTCTCTCTAAATTTTAGGTAATTTCATAAGCTTTGATTTCCAGTTATATGTTGACCTAAGGTCTCTGATTCTCGGAAAGTTCATGCTGACCTTAGTTAGCTAATTTTCAGCCTATCATCTATCACAAAAAAGAGGTAGCCCCTGTCTGGAAAGCAGAAACTAACCTTTGTGCCAGTACTAATTTGCTAATCTCTGTTGTAAAACTGTCAGCACTTTCTCACAAAGAGAGAAACCCAAGCAGAAGCTTCTATCTAAAAATGTATGTTTCAGTTAAGCCAGTTTGATTATAACAAACATGTTTCTTTTTACCTAAGTAAAGGTATATGGCTATAGCATATTCACAGCCCTGTTTCTTCATTATTCTCTGCACTTGAATCACTATCTGTGTCTATATCCAGAGTCCCATAGACAGATTCATCACTATCTACTTCAAGGTCCAAATTGCCATAAACAGGATGATCGATACTTGTATAGGTTACCTTATCACCCAGAAGCTCATCAGTTTCTGCTATAGTTTCCAATCTTGTTCTAGGGCCTGGGTCAGTTCTTCCTTTTCCACATTCCTCCCTTTGGTTCTGGCTCAGAACCACATCCCTCATGGAAAGGCAGTTCTCGGAGCAAATTCCCAGAACTGGGAACACTTCGTAACCTATGAACTGCAATTGTGTTTGTGGTCTTAGCCATATATGAAGTACAACATTTCATAAAACATGCAAGGCCTATTCCTAGAAGCAGGAGAGCTACTAGGAAGCCAAAGAGGCCTGTCAGTAAGGCCTTTAAGGGACCTGACAGGCCACCCCACATATTTTCAAACCAGGGCCATACAGAATCAGAAGTACCTTCAATATTATCTTTGGAGAAATGAGTTTCTTTTCTTACCTGATCTAGGATACCAGTCACCACCTTGCTCTTGCTCTGGGAGTCAACGAGCATACAGCAGTGCTCGTGTACGACCCCACAAACTCTGCCTTCCTTGGCTAATAAATAATCCAAGGCCATACGATTTTGGGCGGAGTAAGCCGTTAGTTTGTCTACAGTACCTTGAATGACTGAGGGCATCAGTCAAATCCTGAACTGTTACTTCTATCAGGGCATATATTCGCAATAGTAGTTCACCATAACGTGCTGTAGGACGTATGGCACCAAAAGTACTGAGCCAAGCTGTTCCAGTGAAGGTGCTTACTTCTTGTTGGGTAAGCATAGTAGTATCTAGCAATTTACATGCTGCACTTATATCTGCACTGTGGTCATCTGCAGCTCTGCGAGGACGACTAGGGGACATCCCAAGTAAAGATTCATAAGGGACAAGTTTCCATGGCAGGTCAAGGGTAGCTATGTAACAACTGCCAGACCAATCAGCAAGCAACCGAACATAAGCTAAGGTTCCACACACAAAATAATGACCTATCAAGGCAAAGGAGTCCATCAGGCCAAATTTTGTAATCTTTAGGTTCTGTAAGCAGAACTTCAGTCCCAGGCCAAATATCCCTTAACCATGGGTGATAATATCCTAAACAGCGATATAGATAGTTATCAACATAGCCATATCCTGAACCATCTTTGCTTTTCTCCAATCTATACTTTCCATATATCGGTAGCCCATCCTGGTCATAATACTGTAATTCATACTGGTCAAGACTAGTTTTAGGATCAGTGAGAACATTAACAACCCTCAGATTAGAATGGGCTTGTACAGAACTCACTGTGGGAGTGTCCATTACCAAATGCACATGATTGTTAGTCATAATGGTCTGACAACTAGATAAAGGGGTTTCGCCGGAAACAAATAGGAGTGTTGGTAACTGGCTGAGGACTGAATTCTTGGAGCAGAGGTTGCCACATCTGGCCATGTTACAGTAAGATTGAATAAGGTTTCATTCACAGACAATTCCTTTAATTCTTGCAGAGAAATAGGTCTGGGTAAAAATCCAAACTGCGTAGCTGCTGGGTGAGGTAAGCACATAGCACAATTGGAAATGTTAAAACGCTGAATTAAGGAATAAATATGAGAATGAAACACATAAAAACTTTACAGTATATCTATGTGCATGTTAATTGGTTATCTTTGAGGGAGGAGTGGCCTAGTGGTTGGGGCAAGTTACCTCAGGCTGGAAGTTCAAATCCCACTAAAGGACAGCAACCTTGGGCCGGAAGGACTGGGGTTTCTAGTCTGACAGGTGCTCCTTGTGGTCTTGGGCAAGCCACTTTAACCCTCCATTGCCCATTTTCCCTTAAGTATTAGTGTCTGTGTTTCGTATCCCCTCATGTTACATGTATCCCCCAATTGTGTTGTGACCACTTTGATTGAAGGATAAGGTGGTATTCAAAACTGTCTAAATAAATAAATATTTGTGTGGTGAGGTTTGGAGCTATACCATTTATAGGCTGGTGGGTTTTCTTCTTTTTTTAATGGGACATGGCATTGAAAGAGGAATCGAAGGATGGGAAGAAGATGGGGGAGGGGGAACTGTGAGGATGGCGAGTGAATGATGGATGCCTGGTGGAAGCAGGGAGAGGGGAACATATGAAGGGGGGGGAGGGTAGAGGCGCAGTGGTGGGAAGTTGTTACAGAAGAGTAATGGATAGCACACAAGATGAAGGGTTCACATTCATGCATATAGCGTGACCAGGCAGGCGGGTGGGGATCACAGGATGACAATATGTCAGGGAGGCCCCAGCCCGGTAATCTAATGTGGTGGTGATGAGAGGGGGGCCCCGGCCCAGTGCTGCCCACCAGAGTGAAGAGTTTGTGATGGAAATAACTTTGCCTAGTCAAGTGCTATGCCGAGTGTTACTCCTTTGCAGAGAGGTTGGGCTGCGCGGTCGGGGGTTACCCAGGGTGATTCATCCCCTGTTGGTACCTATTTGCAAACAGGTGAGTCGGCTGCTGCCCCCCCCCCAACTGGAATCCCTGGGGGGGGGGGGAGGGAGGGAGGCTCATCCATGATCATCAACACTTATTCTCTATAGGACATGCTTGGTGGTATAGTTATCTGAGAAGGGCTGCCCAGCTACAAAACTCCTATGTGCTTGAGTGGAATAGAAGACTGGGGGAGGGGGGAAGAGGAAGTGAGAGCGAATGAGGAACAAATGGGTGGATAGGCTGATGAATAGGGGGTTCGGATTACTGGTAAAAGATACTTAGGGAAGGTATTGCGGTAACGAGATGGGGGGGGGGGACCCTGGCACATTAAAATGTGATTGAAAGGAGAATGCAGATGGAGAGACAAGAGGAGAGGGGAAGGGAAGGGAATAAGGGATATAGGGAAAAGGGGGCAACAGGCAGAATGGTGGCCTAAGTAGTGTCAGAGAGAGAGTAAATGGGAAGACATCTGGTGGCAAAGGAGAATGGGGGTCCTAGGCTGGGGAAGCCCCTATTGCTGTTGGGGACGGAGTTGGACAAGTAATAGGTTTGTGGTGTGGGAAGTCCATTGAGGGTTATAGCCTGGAATGCTTGTGGACTAGGTACCCCTATTACACGTTATAGTCCTCCGAGCCTTTACTAGTCAAATGTGATATACCCTTTTCTCCAGGAAACGCATCAAATTTATTTACTTATTTATTTTATTTATTTACAGTCTCTTTTATACTGCGCTATTCAATATCAGTGCGGTTTACATTAACAGAAAACTTATACGGTGCAGGAATCTGCTCCGTATTTACAATAAACAGGTGCTTAAACTTGGTAAAACCGGGATAACTATTTACATATAGGCATCAAATAGCTTCTGAACATGCTAAGTTGGGCAGAGACTGGGTGGGTCAGGTATTTGGAGCTCTAGCACAGGGCAGGAAGGGAGCAGTGGACATTATGATCCATAAGAATGGCCATTTTGATTGTACCGCTGAGTTATAGGATGAATCTGACCAATATCTTATCCTACAAGGCCACCTAGATAGTAAACCTGTTATTCTTTGCAACCTATACGGTCCTAACTCCTCTGACTTCTTTTTATATGTGCAATTGGCCTCTAGAGTAGAAGAACTACCTGAGAATTCTGTTATGTAGGGCAGAGACTTCAATGGAGTCCAGGACCCAACGGTGGATGTCTTGGGCTAGTGGGGAGAGGCCAAGGGACTTATTACACGTACTCTTTATAATTTTAAGTGGCGATTACGCTTAGTGGACCCCTGGCGTCTTTTATGCCCCCTGGAATGAGACTACTCTCACAGGTTCCAAGCTCACAGGAACAGCACCTGTATTGACTATTAATTGATTTCCGAACCTCTATTCACACAGGTGGAAGTCGCGCAGATCGGCCCAGATGAGATCGCTGACTACTCCCCGGTCTAGGTAGACTTTGAATGGCAGAAGTGGACAACACAGCAGTGCCTTTGCTGCTTTCTCTATTATCTGTATAAAGATGAGCAGTTTCATGTTTATCTCTGCGAGCACTGGCAGTCGTTTACTACCTATAATGCACAACATAAAGAGACACCAGAACTCTTCTGGGAAACTGCAAAATGGGTCCTTGGGAGAGACTTCATAGCCTACGCAGCCAGGAGACGATGCTTACTTAATGTCGGGTTGATTCAGATGGAGAAAGAGGTGGTGATGGAGCGAAGACGTCATGCTCAACACCCCACCAAGGCCTGGCTTATGGAGGTACAAGCTGCCCTTAACAAAACACTGCATCGATGGGCAAAGAAGTCATTGATGTACTACAAATAACAGTTGTATTGCTATGGCAATAAATCAGGATGCCTTCTGGCATGCTGTCTTAAAGGGAACAGAGGACCACAGACCATAGCGGCTTTATGGGATTAGAGTAGCCATCTCTGTAGGGAATCAGCCGAGATTTCATGTCTTTTTCATGCTTTTTACCAAACTCTGTATGCTGGAGAGGTGGTTTCCCCCACATGGATATCAGCTTATTTGCGGGGCCGCAACTTTACAGATCAGCAGGCAGTGCTGTTGGGGGTCCCAATATAGGCAACGGAATTGCAAAAGGGTATTAAAACGGTTCAGTGCTGCAAAGCTCCAGGCCCGGATGAATTCAATGCTGAATTTTACAAACTCTTACATGACCTGATAATTCCCCCCTTGGTAGATATGTTCCAAGCACTGATAGAGCAGAGGCATATGGCCTGGGGGGGGGGGGGGGGGAAAAAAAGCACATATTACGCTGCTTCCAAAACCTGGGAAAGATCCTCTCCAACCCGCGTCATATAGGTCGATTTCCCTGCTTAATTTTTATCCGAACTTGTTGGCCAAAATTCTTGTGGAACGCTTGGCGCCTATGCTGCTGAGTTTGGTGCAGGAGTCCCAAGAAGGAATCACATGCATCTCACAACCTACAGAAGATTATAGTTTCTCTTGAGTGGGTCAATGAACATCAGCTGCTGTCTTTACTGATTGGCTTTGACGTTGAGAAGGTTTTACCAGGTGGGGTGGCCATATCTATTTCAGTTCCTACCTCTTTATGGCTTGGAGTACCAATTCATATGTATGGTGCACTTGCTGTATGCTGAGCCTACACAGCAGCAGTGGTGGCAAATGGAGTGTTTTCAGAGGTCTTTAATCTGCAGCGTGGGACGAGACAGGGCTGCCCTCTGTCTCCACTGCTGTTTGTTTTATATTTGGATCCATTTATATGTCAGTTGATCGCTTGCAAGGAAGCACCAGGGGATCAAGATAGTGCAGGTAGAATTTAAAGTCTCCGCCTTTGTACACCTTACTTCACCACAGACATCTCTGCTCAGAGTGCTAACGTGAGTGGACGTGACCTTCATGTATTTGGGTATTCAGTTAACATGGGACCTGCGCTTATTCTGCAGGCATAATTGCACCAGTGCTACAGCAGCTGTGGACCCCGATGCAGGACTGGACCCCTCGACCGCTGTCCCTACTGGAGTGAATTGCAGCATTCCGCATGGTACTGTTCCCTAAGCTGCTTTACATGTTACAAATCCTCCCACTTCACCTCCTATGCAAAGATGTCTTTTTGATTGAACGAGCTTTGCCTGGGTTTTTGTGACAAGGGAAAAAGAGCTAGACTACCTTTGGCATGCCTGAGGGGTTCATGGAGGCATGGAGGTTTGGGCCTTCCAGACCTTCATCGCTAGGCAGAGGCCTGACAACTGTATCACTTGGGGGGATTGGTTGGAATATAAGAGATGTAGACACCGTGAGTGTTGAAGGCAGCCTTTACTTCCCCACTCCCTGCTGGTGGTGTTACACTTGGACAATGCTATCCAGCCACAACGATCAATGCAGTGTGTCTTGACTGCCCAGATATAAACAGTGTGGCACTTTGTTCACACTGGTGGATATTGCCGACAGTCTCTAAATGGTTGCCCATTCGGAGCAATATTCAGTTTCTGCCTGGCACGGATACACAATTGTTCCGCAAGTGGGCGGGAGGGGGTGTAGGGGGTGGGATGGGACTTGGGAGGAGGGGAAGGCTATTGAAAATATAAGTGGAATATTGTTTCATGTGCTTTGTGTACTGGGCACAATCTAAAGTGTACCCACTGCCCCGGGGTATTGTGTATTTTGAACCAACAAAATAACTTTAAAAAAAAAAGATACGATGCACCAGTAAAGTAACCACCTCTCCAGGCATAGGATGGTATTGAAGGATCTCAAGTTCCTCTACCCTCTGTTCCCTCTCTGAGACCACAGTAATCTGCAACTCTACTGCCATGTTCCAGATGAATTCTTGCAAAGACATGTCCCTCTGATGGGAACAGATGCCGTTGAGGGGGAGAAGGGTAAGAAGGAATTTCTGGAAGGTCTTGGGAATCCTGAGATTCCTCATCAGAATAGAAGTGGAGTCAGTGTCTGACAAGAAGTCGAAGTATCGGCGGTCTTGCTTTTGACCCTATTTTGACGATGCCCATGCAGACACCAATGCTCCAAGGTCAGTGCATCAGTAGCTATAGCTGTGTCAGCCGGTTGGGTATGGGTGGTGCTGGTCGGTTCCAACTGAGGCATTGGTTGCAAGAGGCCCACCAATGCAGGCTCAAGGGCCAGCATCAGGGCTGTAGGCAAAGTGCCGAAGCCTGCACTGCTCGAGCTATCAATACCGTTGGTATCGAGGAGACCAGTAATGCAGCCAAACGCCTCTCGAGAGCCACCATGTGCTAATCCAGGGAGATGGCAGTTGTCTGGGTGGAGTCACTTATGGGGCTTTGAGCCACTGTCCCAGAACACAAAAACAGTAGCTCTCCAGAGGTTGATTCCTCAGAAGCATCCTGGAGCCCCCTCTTGTGGTTTGGAGGAGAAGTCCTCCTGATAGGGCTGTTTGGCTGACCAGTATGCATCAGAAGCACCCTTCAGCGAGTCTGGATGCAGATAGTGGGACTTTCCTCTTGACTCTGTATCATTCTTTGATGCCGATGTCTGGGACTTACTCTTATGTTTGGACTTTGACGAAACCTGAGACCCTTGCAAGGAGGTTGATGTCCTTGATGTGGAAGCCATAGAAATACAATCCGGGTCGAATAGCAAACCATATTGTCTGGCTCTATTCTGTAAGCCTCTCTCTTTGGAGGCAGGACAATACTGCATGGAGCCCGTCGAGACAGGAAGGGCTCCGCAACGATTTTACAGGCACAGCCGCGGTTCCCTAAGAAGCAGGGAGCCGCGGCTGCAGGAGGCGGCGGTGAGTTTGCCGCTGCCGAGAAGCGGACTCAGCAGCGGCAGCAACTTGTGCGCGTCTTAAAAAAAAAAAATTAACTTGGTGGAGACAAAGAGAACCCCGCTAAATCCTGTGGCAACCCCCGTGGGGGTCGCGACCCACAGGTTGAGAACCGCTGGTCTAGGGTGACATGGACCGTGGAGGCCATGTGCCAGAGGAAGCGCAGAAGACGGGCGAGGACTGAGGGACAGTGCTGTACGTCCTGAGCTAGGGACCGGAGCCGATCGGCTCGGTCCTTGGGCAAGAAGGGCATCGACTGGAGGGTGTCCATCTTTGCTCAGATGAACTCCAGGCACTGCATCAGGAGAAAGTGAGACTTGGGATAGTTTATGACAAAGCCCAAGTGTTGCAGAACCCAGATGGTGCGAGTAGTGGCCTGCTGCACCTCCACAGAAGGCGGCCACGACTGCCAGGAATTTTGTGAATACCCTTGGGGGATAGGCAAGACTGAAGGGGAGCACCTTGTATTGAAAGTGCCTGCCCCCTATTACGAACTGGAGGTACTGCCTGTGATCAGGGTGGATGACGATGTGCGTATAAGCATCCTTGAGGTCTAAAGAGCATAGCCAGTCTCCCTGCTGGAGGTATGGCAGCAATGTTCCAAGGGAGAGCCTCTTGAACTTCTCCCATACCAGGAATTGGCTGAGGTTGCGCAGGTCAAGGAAGGGACTTAGGCCTCTGTCCTCTTTGGGATGAGAAAGTATCTGGAGTAGAACCCCTTGCCATTGAGGTGGTGGGGCACCGGTTCACCGCCTTGTCCTCGAAAAGACCTGCCAACTCCTTCAGGAGAAGGTCCCGGTGTAGGGGAGACCTGAGGGGCTCTCTCAGAAAATAAGAGGGAGATATCTGAGCAAGATGGAGGAGATAGCCCTCCCTGACTACCCTCACTGCCCAGGAGTCGGTGGTGATAGCCACCCATCAATGGGCATAGAGGGTCAGGAGTTCCCCCCGTGGGCTATTATCTCCTTGAGGTAGAGAAACTATGCTCAAAGAGTCAAAAACTGCCCCCCCCCCCCCCATGGCTGGGCTGGGGCCGGTCCCTGGGGTTTTGAAGCTTTCTGCTTACGCGGGCCATGTCCCTTGGCCTGCTGACCCTGTTGGGGAGCCAGGGAGTCTTGATAGGGTGGGTAGTTTCGGTAAGCAGCTCCCTTCCTCGGGTAAAAGGGCTTTTTACCAGAGCCCTTCTATCAGGGAGGGGGGCAGTGGTCTTCTTTGACAGCCTGGTCCTCGTCATGAACTCGGTCTCCAACTCGGCAGCTTTGTCGGTCATGGGTTTGCCAAAGAGTATTTCCCCTTGGCATGGAACATTGACCAATTTCTCCTGAACCCACTACTCAAGATAAGATGACTGAAGCCAAGCTTGGCGGAATGCACCGATGACTGCCGCGGCTAGCCGAGCCACCGACTCAAACCCGTCATAGGCCTCTCAAGACAAATTTGGAGCAGTCACAGAAGGCTTTGGTCAGGCTCTGGAACCTCTGCAAGGGTTTCTCGGAGAGACCAACCTTGAACCCCACGAGTTCCTTTGCCAGGCCTCTCGGATATATAGAATTACAAAAATCTCGTTGGTCTTTCCGGAGTACAGTAAGCTATTATACTAATAAGAATTACTCCATTCAAACTTGTGTCAATAATAGTCTAATATTTATGACTGTTCTCTATTAGACTATAATAATAGTCTAATATTTATGACTGTTCTCTACGCCTCCTAGGGCACCTCGTTGAGCTTTTCTCTCCTCTTCGGAGTTTCATCAGGAGGATCTACGAGTGAGAAAAATAGAACAATAGCGCCAATATTTTTTTTTCTCATTCTTTATGGCACATTGATTAGGGCTAAATTTGAGCATTATTTCTTAATACTTAAGATTATATACAATTTATCAACTACCAGGCATACTGTTTGTTCTGTATTACTGCTTACTCCTTGCCTGCTGCTGCCCGCGTCTCCCCGTGTCTTCTCTTGGATCAAAAAAACGCCGCGCATGCGGTCTTTTTAGCCCGCCTCCTTTTATACTCACAGCTGATTCACTGCTTAGAAATTCATTACTGAGAAGTTCTTCGCTCTATCTGCAAACTTGCCACTCCACCGCAGAATTTAAACCCAAAGGTACTACCGCGTTCACTGTAAATATCCAACGTTGTTCAATGAAAAGCAATGTTTCGTCTAGAGTTTTGCCTCGCATCGGTGTATGTATTCGATAAATACAGAAACATCTTAAATGCTCAAATTCATGACTAAACTCCATGCAATGTTGGACTATCGGTGCCGTCTGGGTTTTGCAGCGTTAACGACTCCTGTGTTCTTGCATGCGAACTCTGAAGGAACGCCTAGTTTTGCATATATAAAGTTGATTACAGGGGCATCTTATAGCGTAAACTACCGAAGTAGTAGCACACGATGTTGATTGTTTAAGAATGTATGTTTTGCCTAGGTGCCCTAGGAGGCGTAGAGAACAGTCGTAAATATTAGAGGAAAATTAAGAAACTTTTCACAGCAATGCAGAAAAGCAGAGAACAAAGATAAGCTTGCTTTATAGCTTCTTGAGTTTGCCAGACATTTTAAAGTTCACAGATGGTGGAATATTGGTGATTTTTAAAACAAACACAAAAAAAGGTTCACTACCCAGTAGTCATTGATGCAATACAAGCGCTACTTGTTTCTCATTTGAGAGGAGGTTAATTGTGCTAAACAGGTCTGAGACTACATACGGGGATTGGAAAAAAGTTTGCCAGTAACCACTATTATTGACACAAGTTTGAATGGAGTAATTCTTATTAGTATAATAGCTCTCGGATATATGCCCATGTACAGCTGGTAGGCCTGGATACGGCAAAGGAGTATCGACACATGGTAGCACTTTCTGCCAAGGATGTCCATGGTGTGGGCCTCCCTGCCGGGGGACACCGAGGAGTGCGTCTTCTGGCTTTTCAGCCGATGCATGGCCGACTCCACCACCATGGAGTTATGTGGCAGTTTTGACTTCTGGAAGCCCGGGCTCTGGCAGACCCTATACATCGAGTCCAGCCGTCTGCTCACCACCGGTACAGAGTCTCCCAAATGTGGAGCATGAACCGTTCCAGGATGGGAGGGATAGGTACCATGAGCGATTCCCGCAGAGGGGCCTCGTACTGGAGGATTTCTAACTCATCTGCCCGAGGGTCCTCCAACTCGGTCGGGAATGCCAGGGTCTTGGACATGTCCTTGACTAAGTCCAAGAAACCCATGTCCTCAGGCGGGGACCACCACAGAGGTCCTGATACGAGGGAATCGGAAGGCACATTGTGTTGGCGACAGGTATCGGGGGACTCCTCGGAGGGTTGCTCCATGGGCCTCAAGGACCCCGATGCCCTATGGCCGGCACCTGGTAGACTTGCCAGGGACAACCGCGGTCCTGAGCAGGACTCAGAGGGTGACCTCGGCTGAGGATCGACTCTAGGTCGAAGGACCTCGAGGATCAGCTCGTCCTCCGGGGACATCTTGGACGTCGACGGCCCGGTCATCGGGGCAGATGAACCGGTCAAACCTAACAGCGCCCACTATTGGACCATGAAGGCAAACAAATTGCGCTCCAGGGCTGCCAATCTTGACTCCAGCCCAGAAGGCTCCACAGCCTTTGGCATGGACACCGAGGGACTCAGGCCCGATGCCAGCTCCCCCAAGGGGTATCCTCAAAGAGGATGGTGTCTGGGGACAGAGGCTGGTCCGCAGCCAGATCCTTCCGGGGGACCAACGCAGGTTGCTCGCTCTCCGATGCCTTGGACGAGCGCCTCGAACTGCGGGACAGGGCGGCTCCCAGCTGGTTGAAATCATCCAAGTACGCTGCCTTTGAGGGTTTCTTCTTCTTTCTGGGCTTCCTCGAGGGAGATTCCCTTTCTGAGGATCCACGACGAGGCTCAGGCTCGGAAAGTTCCACCCGAAGTGTCGGGGCCTCAGACAAGGCCCTAACTTTGGGAGGCACCAGGGAAAAACTTATCGTGCTGCTGCTGGCGGCTCTTGAGGGCCTTACTGGACATCCTCTTGCAGAGACCGCAGGGTCGTGGTCTGGCCCGAGGCAACGAAGACAGCAGTCATGGGCGCCTGTCAAAGACATGATTTAGAGCACTGATACACTTTTTAAAACCACTGGTAGCCATGGGGGAAAAAAGTACCCCTGCAAGTTCAAAGACTCTCCGGGCTGCCAGCAGGAGAAAAAGGGCACGAAGGCGCCAGGAAAGAAAATAACGAAAAAAGCCTACTAAATAAAACAGAGCCAGATGCCGAGGCACCGAGGTCGGTAGGTGGGAAGAGTACAGGTACAATACCGGAGGCGAGTTGGAAACTTGGTCAAAAAAAAAGAGTCAACTTTTTCCGGTGACAAGCCAGACAATGAAGGGCTCCACAGAAAAAAGGAGACTGAGCAAGATGGCACCCTTGGGTGGGAAGGGGACCATGCATGCGTGGTGGCATCTCTCAAAGGCTTTCTTTGAAAGCTGGAAGGATGCTTCCGCGAGGGCTCCGTCAGTGCCGACATCACCCATATGTGAGGACTGACTTCCTGCTGGTTCCCGGAGAATATCTATTAAGAAAAATGTTGCCTTCCATATTGTCCTACTAGACAAGCCCAGACAAGTGGGACATGCCAAAGCGACAACGCCAATGGGCAGGAAGAAAACATGGCAGCCTTCAAAATCTCTGCAAAAGATGTATCTGCATGGGCATGGAAATCCAAGTGGCTATGCTTGACAAAATGAAATGCGATGACAATGTTGCCACCAAACAGATATCTAAGGAAACAAATGAGATATGATCTGCAGAAGAGAAATTCTGCATCCAAGTGGAATGCATACGCAAACCCTCAAAGACTAGCAAGTTCTGCAACAGATAGCCGCAGTCTATCATCTCCTTTACCCAGTGGCCCAGGGTAGACTCTGTGGACGTGTCACCTTTACATGCACCTACCATAGGGACAAAAAAAAGTCTGTCCGATATTCAGGCGAAGCTCCTTATCCTTCCCCTGGCACTGTTCCTTCAGAAAGGAAGGCAACAGACCACCTGATTGACAAATACTACTATATCCAAGGCATCCTGAAAAGACTGCTCAGCCTTCAAGTTGTCATCCTGATGCCATTTGTCTAAAGGGACAAGGGCTGATATTCATCTATTTCGTGGTGCCAAAGGAGGATTGATTCTTTTGACCTTTATAAAGAGGTCTTCCAATTAGGAGGCAAAATATATGTGAAGTTATCTTAAATAGGTGACAAAGGCAAAGAGCAAAGGGGCAATTTGAAAGGCTCCCTCTATCAAACCAAGGGCTGTGTCAATCACACAGGAAATTGATAAGACTTCACCTTAGAAGCACAGGTCAAGGCACTGTGTAGCAAGTCAGCTTTTAAGTCTTCTTTCCGTCCCTCCCACCTCAAGAATAATCTTAGCTTAGCTTTATAGGCTCATACACTGATTAAGGGGGGGGGGAGATGCCCATATTCACTTTCAGGGATGGCTGGTTATCCTCATCAGGAATATATCTGTTAAGGATCTGAGATTAATTATTCTTGAGGTACACAAAGTCAATTTAACATATAAGGTATAGTTGTATTAATATAAGTATCCCCAAAAAACCTAAGTAAACAACTTCAATATCTGAACAAAAATAAGATACAGACAGCAGTACAGCAGCAAGATGGTAGCTTTCCAGTCTTTTGCATCGAGTGTCCCATGTAGGATTTTCTCCCAGTTGGTGAGGGGTCTTACATATGCATTAGGCACAAAGACCTCTTTGCGCTCAGGGAATGACTCTGATCTCTACAGCCTAAAGTATCAGATTTGGAGGACATAAGGAAGACAGACAAGACCTATAGGGACATAGTACTGAAACCCCACCCTCCATATTACCATGGAGAAAAGAGGTCACATGAAAGGACAGCAACACCCTGGTATGGCAAGAAGTGATCCTGTAGCTAGGACCTGTCCTCTAGGTGATGTAAAACCCCCTCACATCAAAGATTTCTCAGAGGTCATATGCCCATTACGGAAGGGTTAGGATAGCAGTTATAGTTTGTGATTCGATCATTAGGCATGTAGACAGCTGGGTGGCTGATGGATGTGAGATTGTCTGGTAACATCCCTGCCTGGGGCGAAGGTAGCAGACCTCACGCGCCACCTACACAAGGTGTTAGATAGCGCTGGAGAGGAGTCTGCTGTCTTGATACATGCTGCTACCAATGACATAGGAAAGTGTGGTAGGGAGTTTCTGGAGACCAAATTTTAGGCTTTTAGGTAGGAAGTTGAAATCCATAACTTCCAGGGTAGCATTCTCAGACATGCTTCTAATTCCACGAACAGGACCCAAAAGGCAGGCAGAGCCCTGGAGACTCAAAGCATGGATGAGACAATGGTGCAAAGATTTGTTAGGAACTGGAGAACATTCTGGGGAAAGGAGGGCCTTTTCCAAAGGGAACAGCTCCATCTTAAACAGGGAAACGAGGCTGCTGGCGTTAACCTTTAAAAAGGAGATAGAGCCGTTTTTAAACTAGATAATAGGGGAAAGCAGACAGTCTCCCAAAAGCGCATGGTTCAAAAGGATGTATCCGTGAAGAATCCTAGCAAAAGACTGAAGTTAGGGCATATTGACAGAGGTTCCAATAAAGACAAAAGTAAGCCAAACGGCCTCTAAGTAGAGAGCATTCAGAGCTTAAAGATTCCAAACTATCCCTGCCTATTGATAACCAGATTAAAAATGAATAAAATGTGACCTTTAAAATGTTGTATGCAAATTCTAGAAAAAGCCTAAATTTGGCCTCCAGAACCTCCCTACCACACTTTCCTATGTCATTGGTAGCACTAAATGAGAGGTTAGATATGATTGGTATCTTAGAGATCTGGTGGAAGGAAGAAAACCAGTGGCACACTGTGCTACCTGGGTACAAATTTAATCGCAATGATAGTATATCAAATTGGTGGAGAAATTTCATTCTATGTTAAAGAGGGCATTGAGTCACACAGGATTAAAGTGCTGCAAGACAGAAAATACATACTCAGAATCTCTATGGATTGAAATTCCATGTAAAAAGGGGAAAGCGATGGCAATGGGAGTGTACTACCAACCACCTAACCAGAATGAACAAATGGATGATGAAATTCTCAAAGAAATCAGGGAAACATACATAAGTTACAATACAGTAATATGTGATTTTAATTACCCGGATATCAACTGGGTCAGTGACATTGCAGGACATGCTAGGGAGATAAAGTTTCTAGATGAAATAAATGAGCTTTTTGGAGCAGCTGGTTCATGAACAAGACAAGGGGGGGAAGCCATTTTGGACCTAGTACTTAGTGGAACACAAGATCTGGTGCAAGAGATAAGGGTGTTGGGGCCACCTGGCAATAGTGATCATAGCACGATCGCATTTGATTTCATAAATGGAGGAAGGACGGCAAGGAAATCCACAGTACTAACTTAACTTCAAAAGGGAGACTATGATAAAATGAGGAAGATAGTTAAGAAAAAACTAAAAGGAGCAGCTGTAAAGGTTTTTAAAGACTTACATTTATTTATTTATTTAATTTTCTTATATACCGCGCTATTTGTCATCAGTGCGGTTTACATTGAAACAATACAACAATTGGTCAGATATTACATCAAGCGTGGGTGGTGTTTAAAGATACTATCTCGGAAGACCAGACCAGCTGTATTCCAAGCTTTAAGAAAGGTGGAAGGACGTCCAAAAAATTGCTAACATGGTTTAAAGGTGAGGTCAGAGAGGCTGTTGTAGCCAAAAAAGCATCTTTTAGAAAATGGAAAAAAGAGCCAAATGACGAAAACTGGAAACAAGCACTGGCAAGTTAGATGGAAGGCATTGATAAGGCAAGCAAAGAGAATATGAGAAGAAGCTTGCTATGGAAACAAAAACAGACTTTTTCCAAGTAAAATTGTAGCAAAAAACCTGTGAGAATCAGTTAGACCATTAGATGATAGAGGATTAAAAGGGGCACTAAGAGGGGACAATGCCATAGTGGAGAGACTGAATGAATTATTTGCTTCAGTCTTTACTGAAGATGTAGGGAAGTTACCCATGACTGAAATGGTGTTTAAACTGATGCAGCAGAACAATTGAAAGAAATATTGATAAAGCAGGAAGCTATATTACAACTATTTGATAAACTAAACAGTAGCAAATCACTTGGACCGGATGGTAAACACCTGAGTGTGTTGAAATTACTAATAATAGATCTGCATTCTCAAATTTCAGTTATCTGTGAACTATTATTAAACTCATCCGTGATACCTGAAGATTGGCTAATGACCAATGTAATACCAATTTTTAAAAAGGGTTCCAGGGGTGATCCGAGAAACTACAGGCCAGTAAGCCTGACATCAAAACGAGACAAAATGGAAGAAAACCATTATAAAGAACAAAATTGCTGAACATGTAGATAGTCATGGTGGTTTAATGGGAGAAAGTCAACATGGATTTAGACAAGGAAGGTCTTGTATTACCTGTTATATTTTTTTGAAGGTCTGAACAAAAAGGTAGCCAAAGATGGGCCTGTCAATGGATTTTTACAAAGCCATTTGACAAGCTCCCTCATGAGAGACTCTTGGCAAAGTTAACATAACATAAGATATGCCATACTGGGTCAGACCAGGGTCCATGAAGCCCAGTATCCTGTTTCCAACAGTGGCCAATGCAGATCACAAGTACGTAGCAGTTTCCCTAAAAGACACAAGTTCAACAATGCTTGTATTGGGGCAAGCAGTGGATATCCTGGGTTCCATTTAATAATGGTTTATGGACCTTTCCTCCAGAAACTTGTCCAAACCTTTTTTAAACCCAGCTACATGAACAGCTTTTACTATACCCTCTGGTAACGAATTCCAGAGTTTGATTACATGTTGAGTGAAAAAATATTTTCTCTTATTAGTCTTAAATAAGTTACCCAGTAGCTTTATTGCATATCCCCTAGCCTTTCTATATTTTGATGGCATAAACAATTGATCTACAATTAACCGTTTCACTCTATTCATTAATTTATAGACCTCTATTATATCTCCCCTCAGCCTTCACTTTTCCAGGTTGAAGAGCCCTAACCTTTTTAGCCTCTCTTCATAGCCTTTACCATTTTGGTGGCTCTTCTCTGTACCTTTTCTAATAACGTTATATCCTATAAGATGTGGCTACCAGAATTGCACACAATATTCAAGGTGTGGTTGCACCATGGAACAATAGAGAGGCATTAAAATATCCTTTGTTTTATTCTCCATTCTTTTCCTTATGATACCTAGCATTCTATTTGCTCTCTTGGTCGCCGCTGCACACTGCACGGAGGGTTTTAACATGTTATCCACAATGATGTCTAAATCTTTTTCCTGGGTGGTGGTTCCTAAGGTGGAACCTTGCATCGTGTAACCATAGTTTGGGTTGTTCTTTCCTATGTGCATAGCTTTGCACTTGTCCACATTAAATTTCATCTGCCATTTGGATGCCCAGTTTTCCAATTTATCAATGTCCTCGTGCAATTTTTCACAATCCTCATGAGTTAACAACTTTGCCTAATTTTGTGTCATCTGCAAATTTGATTACCTCACTCGTTATTCGCATTTCCGAGTCCTTTATGAATATGTTAAAACACAGTGGACTCAGCACAGATCCCTGGGGTACTCCACTATTCCCCTTGGGATAGGAAGTAGTGTACTATTGTGGATCAGGAATTGGTTAAAAGACAGAAAACCGAGGGTAGGGCTGAATGGCCAATTTTTCCAATGGAAAAAAGTGAACAGTGGCATACCACAGGGATCTGTGCAGGGTGTGCTGCTTTTCAACATATTCGTAAATGATATGGAAATGGGATTAATGAGGTAGTCAAATTTGCAGATGAGACAAAATTATTCAAAGTTGTTAAAACCCAAGAGGATTGTGAAAAATTGATAAATTGAGAAGACTGGACGTTCAAATGGCAGATAGCACAGTTACTTACCTGTAACAGATGATCTCCGGAACTGCAGGAATTAGTCTTCACACGTGGGAGATGTCGCCGACGGAGCCCGCACGGGAATGCTCCCCAGCATCCAAACACAAAGCCTTTGGGAGCACCCCTCGCACCTGCGCGGTGGCTTCCCGCCCTTCCTACTGCCTCTCCCCAGTTGAGTTCATAGCTGAGAGAGAAGGAGAGGAAGAGGAAGGAATAGAGAGATACAACTCCTAGGGGAGGTGGGCGGGTTGTGAAGACTAATTCCTGCTGTTCCGGAGATCACCTGTTACAGGTAAGTAACTGTGCTATCTCCAGGAACAAGCAGGAATGAGTCTTCACACGTGGGGACTCCCTAGCTGAGGGTGCCAGGGGAGATCCCAGAAAATGCGAAGCCCTGGCAGGAAGGCATTTTCCCAACCTAGATCCCCGGCATCCCCTGAGGGATGGAAAAAAAGGTTCCAGAGGAACAGCAAAACCAAAGACTACATGGGGAGAGTAGTCTTTAGAATGCAAGTCAGTATCATTAAGTATTTAATGAACTAGTACCACATAGAGCTCACCTACCGGATCGTAGGAAGGAGAACTGTGATGGAAGGTACCGTAGACTCAGTAGCGAAGTCTTCGAGGGAACTTCACAGCAGTGAGGGGGAAGTTCCAAATCCGGAAGGGCAGGAGACCCAGGTGTCAGCTGGTGCAGGAGAAGAACGGCAGGTCTTCAAGGAAGCTTTATGGGAAAAGCTGAGCACTCCTTCAGGAGCAGAGTCCCTAACCCTGAGGGCTAGAAGTAGAAGACTGGCCGATCTGGAGAGCCCAGTCCGGAGGAGAACAGGGGCGTACCCCTGAACCGAAGAGTACACTATCTGCCCTAGCTGAGAAAAGGAAGACATAGGGCCTGAACCTCAGGAAGAGGTGCATAACAACAAAAAAAATAGAAGCTGTTGACTTCACAGCAGCAAGTTGAGTATAACCGGTCCCAGATATCGAGCCGTAAGAAAATAGGCAAGCGGACTGGTCGGACCCCGTAAGGGGTAAACGCAAGTACCTGCAATAGGGAGATAGACGGTAATACACAGGGTGCTGTGGACATCTCCCAGTGGGCGCCTACCGATACAGATAAATATTTAATATATATCTAGGTAAGTAGGGCAGGGAGAGCGCCCACCCAGGTACTAAAAACATGTATGCCGAGGAACATACATACGGGAGTATAATACTGATAAGTCGGACCTGCCACTGATCCACAGAAGAACGCCCACCTGGGAAGGTGGCGGGAAAGATCCATCCAAGAAAAAAGGAGGGGGGGGTCTATGTCTGTGGAGCAGTGGCAGATCAGCGAGATTAACATTACGGTTGCATGAAGGGCACATCAGGGGAAAGGTCTACGATGTGTCCCCATGGCAGGCACGCAGAAAAAAACTTGTCCCCCGCACCAAACGGGAGACAAGAGGGTATAGTCATCGATAGCCATGGAGTGACTAAGAAGTCCATTCCCTCATATGGAAAAACCCTCAGAGACAAGGGTCCCTGCCTTATGGGAAGCTGCTCTGAAGATTGCAGAGGGCAGTGTGCAGGAGGCGGGGGAAAACTGACAGGAGTCAGAGACGTCGCCACATCCCGGAAGCTAGAACGAAACCTGCAGGGAGTGGCAATACGCCAGGTAGCAGAGCATCTGGCAGAAGCAGTAAGCACTCTTGGTGACTCCTGCACGCACAGTAACTGACAAAGAACAAGGGGAAAGGTCTACACTGGAAGAAGAAATTTCGGTATGGCATCTGCTCAAGCAAGGGAACCCTGGAAGAGAAGGGTTCGAGGGACGTACCTAAGGGTAAGTCAGTTGAAGGGTAGAAGTCCCTGGGGCCAGAACTATCATGGAATAGCGGTGACCTCCCTCTTCCAACAAGGGAGAGAGAATACCGTAACCCCCGGACAAGCATCCGAACCACTTGCCATACTGAAAACGAACCCCAGTGTAGAGCTAGAAACTTCCGGTAGAGAAGTTAATCGTAGGCCGCCGCATACAAGAGCCTAAAGCTGCTTGGTATGAGCATCCTGGCATGGGCCCGGGAACCGCCGACCGGAGTGAGACGTCCCTTGCTTGGGCGCACCTGGCGGGTGGGCGGACGGCTGAAACTTTCTCTTCCTCGGGAAAGGAGATCTGGCAGGACATTTCCCACCCCTGGGGGGAAGAGAGGACTTAGGATGGCTTCCAGTGCTAGGAAGGTCAGCGGAGCACTGAGCAACCTGACGTAACGCTTCGCTATTGAAGAGGTTTTCTCCAGCACAGAGAGAATTACCCAGATTATGTTGTGCCCATCTACACAAGTCGGACGCCTGCAGCCAGGCTGTACGACGCGCTCCAATGGCAACAGCAGAGGACCCGCTAACAGACTGAAAGGAGTCTAGAGAAGCACGAGAAAGGAACCCAGAGATATTCCTGCAATGATAAAGAAGCAAGGAATATTCAGAGGCCTTAGTTGCAGACAAAAAGGGAGACAAGAGAGATAATCTCTCGGTGACCTCCCGGAGTGTCAGGCTCATATAAAACATATATGAAATAATTGGAAGCCAACATGGACATTTGGAAGGTCCGACGCCCAAAGGTATCCAGCGCTTTAGAGGCACGACCGGGAGGACGAGAAGAATGTTTCTTCTTACTTCCGACCTTCCGCAGCGCCGATTCCACCACAATGGAATTTTATTTAGCTGTATTTATTTAGCTGTATTTATATCCCGCTTTTCACCGGGTCAAAGCGGTCAATTGGGAGATACATTTAACACGAGGGGATATGACACACATACGCTAATACGTACAGGGAACATGGGCAATGGAGGGTTAAGTGGCTTGCCCAAGACCACAAGGAGTGCCTATAGGACTAGAAATACCAGTCCCTCCGGCCTGAGATTGCTGTCCCCAGGTGGGACTTGAACCCCCGGCCCTCCGGCCTGAAGTACCTTGTCCTAACCACTAGGCCACTCCTCCCTCCTATGTGGAATGATGTGGAAGCTGGTGCTCCTGAAAACCCGGGGAGGGGGCACCCGATACTGAGCATGCATGGCTGTAGATGGTGCAGGAACCCTCAAAGGCGACCGCCAAACCCCCAGCAGAAGATCCTGCAGGGAAGGGTGTAGAGGAAGCATTACGGCTGCCTGTTCCGCAGGACCTGGACTTAGGGAAGGACCTGGGATAGGAATGGCAAGCAAGTCCGCCATGTCAAGGAGAAAATCCTGAAAAGACGGCTCTCCCAGAGGGGCTATTCCGGGGGAGGCTAAGGCAGAAGGTGCCGCCTGGACACCAGAAGGCCTAGCGGACTGGTGCCCACTGGACAGAGGACACCAACAGTTCAGATTCGAGGCAGTTAGTACTGTGTCTTCGGTTCCGGGAATTGATTCCCAGCTAGGCATCGACGGGGTCGATGGCGCCGATGGAACCGCAGGAATCGGCCTCGGCCCCGACCTCAGGGACGGCACTGCCCCCGGCGGTTGAAGTGGTTCCGAGGCAACCGGAGAGCAGTGGTCAGTAATCTCTGCACTGTGTCGCCCGAAACGTGTCGTAACCAAGCCTTCTAGGTTTGGTATCGACTCGAGACAGGGCAACGAACCGAGCGAGGAGACCGACCCCCTCCTAGAGGGCCCCGGCGGCGGTGGCGGCGATGCCGAACCCGGAAAGCGAATCGGAATCGCATCGATCGGTGCCGCAGGAATCGAGGACCCCCGAGGACGAAGCTCGGTGAAGGGGGAGACACCCGACACCGGCGACGACTGCGGGAGATAGGCACCGCTAGACGCCGGGACTCCTCTTGAGCCTGTCTTACCGAGAGGAAAACCCCTCCGGGGCTTACTAACCGGCCCCGAGGGTACCCAGGTAACCCGACGACGAGCCCCGGCGGGGAGTGAAACGCACAACCCTGACGCCGACGCCGGGGCACCGGCGCTTCTTGACGCCGGAACCAACCCCGCTGTTGGCCGGGACGACGGAAAACCCGGCTGGGTCGAATCGATCGAAGTCCTCGAGGCCCCCCTTCTAGCGACGAGCGGAGCACTCAACGTCCGCATCGATGCCGGGGGATCACCCGTCCGGGACAGATCGATAGGTCCCGAAGATACCGGGGGAGCCAGGCGGCGATCCCTGGTGAGGAGTGGAGCACTCGACACCGATGCCAGTGCCACTCAAAGCCGGTACCACCCCCGCGCAGGACTGGGATCCAGTCTGGGCCGAATGGATCGGCCACGAAGGTACCGAGGGCACCAGATGACGATCCCCGGTGAAGAGTGAAACACTCGACACCGACGCCGATGCCGAGGAATCGGTACTGCCCGAAGCGGGTACTACCTCCGCGCATGGCTGGGATGTAGAAACGCCAGACTGGGTCGAGATGATCGGCCCCGAAGGTGCCGAGGACACCAGCTGACGATCCCTGGTGAAGAGTGAAACACTCGACACCGATGCCGATGCATCGGTACCGCCCGAGGCGGGCACCACCCCCGCGCATGGCTGGGATGCAGGAAAGTCAGACTGGGTCGAGTCGATCGGCCCCGGAGGTGCCGAGGACACCAGCTGACGATCCCTGGCGAAGAGTGGAACACTCGACGCCGACGCCGGGGAATCGGCACCACTTGAAGCGGATACCACCCTCGAGCATGGCTCGGGAATGTTCTGTGAGGAGCGAACCCCAGGAACAACCCGAAACCCCGCGGATGCTTTGAAGCCCGAAGACTCCCGCTGGGGTTTATTTGCCGAGGGGGAGGCCGGAGCCGTCGTCATGCCGCGCATGAGACTCACCCCTCAAGACTTGGCTAGTCTTAACAGACTGTTGTGTGGTTACCCGATCCTGGAGAGAAGAGAAAACCGATCACCGCACATTAGGAGGAAAGACGTCATCGAGGGACACCCGAAAAAGGGAAGGTCTTCTCCCGATACTGAAGCCCGGAGGACCGGGAGAAAAAGGATCAGGGCCCAAACAGGAGAGGCACCAGGCATTGGAGTCTAAGTAAAAAACGAAGTCTCCACAGTGAGGGCACTTCTTAGGGGAAGAAGGCTCCATGCTGGAAAGCCCAGTAAGCCTCAAAAGGACCAGAGGGAAAGAAGTTCCCTCAAGTGATGAAAAGAAGAAAAAGCACAGGTGGTGCCTGTGTTGGCGGGAAAAAAGGCCACGACCACAAGAAACAAGAAAAGGAAAATGAAAAAGAAAAACCGGTTTCTGCGGTAGCAGGAGGTACGTCCTGCTTGCTCCGCGGAAAGCGGAAAAAGAAAAACTGGGAGAGGCAGTAGGAAGGGCGGGAAGCCACCGCGCAGGCGTGAGGGGTGCTCCCAAAGGCTGTGTGTTTGGATGCTGGGGAGCATTCCCATGCGGGCTCCATCGGCGACGTCTCCCACGTGTGAAGACTCATTCCTGCTTATTCCTGGAGATTAAATTTAATGCGGACAAGTACAAAGCTACGCACCTAGGAAAGAACAACCCAAACTATGGTTACACGATGCAAGGTTTCACATTAGGAACCACTACCCAGAAAAAAAGCTTAAGGCATCATGGATAACACGTTAAAACTCTCCGCCCAGTGTGCAGTGACGGCCAAGGCGGCAAATAGAATGTTAGGAACCATAAAGGAATGAAGAATAAAGCGAAGGATATTATAATGCCTCTATCGTTCCATGCAACTGCATCTTGAATATTATGTGCAATTCTGGTCGCCGTATCTTTAAAAGCATATAGCAGAACTAGAGAAGGTATAGAGATGAGCCACCAAAATCGTAAATGGGATGAAAAGTTACCCCTATGAGGAGAGGTTTAAAAGATTAGGGGTCTTAACCTGGAAAAGACATGGCTGAGGAAGATTTGATAGAGGCCTAGAAATTAATGAATAGAGAGGAACGGGTAAACGTAGATTGTTTATGCCATCAAAAAGTAGAAAGACTAGGGGACATTCAATGAAGCTACAATGTAAACCATTTCAGACTAAGAAGAGTATTTCTTCAATCAACGTGTAATCAGACTCAGAAATTCGTTACCAGAGGATGTAGTAAAGTGAAATTAGACTTACCTGCTTAATTGCTGTCGTGATGAGCAAAAACACCTGAAGTCCTGCGGCTGGCTCCAGGATATCGGGGAAAAGCAACTCTGCTTCTTCTTATCTTCCAGGAGTCGTCCATCCTTACACTCCCCCAGATCCTTGACCAGCTTGTCGAGGTCTTCACCAAAAAGCCGCTTCCCCCTGAAAGGGAGCTTACTAAGGTGAGTCTTTGAGGAGCCATCCACTGCCCAATTCCATAACCATAGGTAGCAGCAGGCCGTGACTGCTGATGCCATGGAGTTCAATAGCCCTCGAATCTATATCTGCCAAGTAAGCAGCCCCCGACTCCAGATGGGCCGCCTCAACTTATTCTGTTGACTCCTCTTGGTGCTGCAGCCGCTGCGACCAGTGAAGGCAAGCTCTTGAGTCCCAGACCCCGCAAATGGAAACTTGCAAAGAGAGCATTGACATCGAAGGCCTGTTTTAACAAGGTGTCCAGCTTCCTATCTTGGGCATCCTTGAGGGCCACACTGCCTTCCACTGGAATGGTAGTCTTTTTCGTGACCGCCGACACTGCTGTGTCAACCTTCGGTGCCCTAAAAGGTTTGTGGTTCTGGTCAGACAATGGATAAAGATGCACCATCGCCCTTGATCCTTTAAGAACAGCCTTCAGCAAATACCACTCATCCTGGATCATGTGCCGCACCACTCTATGCACTGGGAACACCATCTGCAGCTTGCAAACCACCTTCAGTAAGGGATCCTCTAGCGTCTCATCCTATGATAGACCACCGACAGGTATATTTAGTGCCTTGAGTGATTCACCAATATGTGCTGGTAACTCCTCTCTGCAGAACAACCACACCATTAATGCCTGCTCCTCCTGTTCAGGGCCTCCCCTTCTTCCAAATCCTAGTCGCCTTCTTCTGTGACCAGCTCCTCCACCTCTGGGTCCTCAGACCACTGGGAGTCTGCTTGACTTTCCTCCAAGGTCCTGGGTCTCTTTACGGCGCCAGACCCCTGGTTCGAAATCAGGAATCCCCCACCCGCGACTGCTGACGGAAGCAGAAAGCCTGATGGAGGACAAATTCTGGAGAGAATACACCCCAGATTCCTCCCTCTCTCAGGGGCTGGAGAGACAAAGGACCTGGCAAGGAAGGAGGTCAAGACCCTGATTCCTGAGGAGGCAGCCTGAATCCCCTGACTCCTGCAACACAGATGCCCGAGAGGGTACTCCCCTCTTGCGGTCCCTTATCACAGAGAGCCTGCTCCACTGAGCCAGTTTCTTGCACACAGTCCCTACCAACACCTGCCTCCAAGACAGCCCCGTAGCGTGTCCCACACACGAGACACTGAAGCTTCATGGGCATACTGCAAAGCAAGGCTCTGAGTGGAAGTGATCTCCTTATTACACTTCCCTCTCTCCCTTCTATCACACCTTGTACATTTTTTTAAACTGGATTCCTGCCTGCCTAGCTACCCCCACCCTAAGCACCCAGAAGCCAAAAGCAAGAGGCGGCGGGGAGGGGGGCAGCCCTCTTATTCTGCTCTATTTTTTCATTAAGGAGTAAAAATATAAAGGAATTTTCTAGCTGCCTCCAAAAACAGAGCTAACACCGCACCCCCCCCTCCCCCTGGGTCTACAATGAACCAAGTCAAGGGCCCCCTGCACAGAGAAGCCAAAAAAACAAGACAGCTAGGAGTGGGAGCTTGGAAGGCATGCCTCCTGCCAGCAAAACAGGACTCCGCGCCGGAACTGCCGCCCTACCAAGTCAGCCGAATGCAGCAAATTGACATTCTGCCCCAAGAATTACCTGCACAGCCCTGAGAAACACGGAGGACCTCATCAGCTTCTTCCGCAGCGAACCGCTCCTGCATCCTGTTTCCTCTGCCCCTCATGCTCAGCTGAACGCAACTTCGGCGCTAGGGTGGGGAGGGGTCTCTGGGGATACCGGCCTCTTCTCCCTGGCGCCTTCAATGAAATGCGGCTCCTCACCTGCGAAGGGATTGGGAGCTGTCCAACACCACTCCGGAGCCCACAGGCAAGCCACCGCACTCACCCCATCTGATCCGAAGGGGGGGGAGAGGAGCCCTCCTCTTTCTCGGCAGAACTGCCTTGTCTCTTTGCTTTTTTTTTCTTTTCCAATTAAAAGGCAGAGAGAAAACCTAGGAGAAAATAAATGCCCCCAAAATAGCTCAACTAAACTAAACTAGGCCTCCTTAGTTGTTCCTTCAGTGAGTCCAGCACCCCTGGCTCACTACCTCCTCCAGCAGCTTGGAGACTGAGCATACTGTAGCTGGTGGGTGGTTCCTGCTGTATTAATATCAGTGTCATCAAAAGATGACATGCTCAGTCTCCAAGCTGCTTGAAGAGGTGCACTACCCAGAGGGGCAGGACTGGACTCAAGGGACTTTAAGGAAATGCTGTCCGTGTAACTGGGTTTAAGAAAGATTTGGACAAGTACCTGGAGGAAAGGTCCATAAACCATTATTAGAGGACCCAGGTAATCCACTGCTTGTCCCAATACAAGCATTACAGAACCTATGTCTCTTCTGCTAGGTACTTGTGACCTGCATTGGCCACTGCTGGAAAAAACATACTGGGCTTTATGGACCTTGGTCTGACCCAGTATGGCAGTTCTTATGTTCTTATCCTTGATCGCAAGGGCATCAATGCTCACTTAAGGACTTTTCACTTCTGCAAAGAGAAACTGTAGGTCAGTTAGCTGGGAAGTTTGGCACAGGTAATTTCTCACCTCCCTAGACCTCGCTGAAGTCTGTTTTCACATTCTTATCTGCGAAGATCAGCAGCACTTTCTGTACTTTACCATTCTCAGCTCTCACTTTGTTTGCTGCCGTACCCTTTGGTCTCTCCACCATCCTGAGGATGTTCACCAAGGTAACAGTGGTAGCAGCTGCTGTTCTGCAGTGCAAAGGCATTTGCATTCATCCATACCTGGACAACTAGCTTATCCAAGCCAGGTTGCTGTCTGAAACATATTGTGTGCATCAGCCAAGAATGGGTGATCAACTACAGCAAGAGTTATCTAGAGCCTACCCAATTGCTAGAATACCTTGTGGTGCGGTTCAACACCAGCACTGGCAGGGTCTTCCTACCTGAAAAGACAGTGAAGAAGTTGCTGCCTCAGCTGGCATTCTTTTCAGAAGCAGCAGGCTCCCAAGGTTTGGGATTACAGTCAACTTCTCAGCTCAATGGCGGCAACGACTGAAATGGTCCCTTGGGCAGGGGCTCACATGGCATAGTTGCAAAGTTCCTTATTGTCTTGCTGGTCTCCTTGTTTTCAGGACGTTGAGATCAGGTTTCCCGCTTCCCCCATTGGTAGCAGTCAGCCTGGCCATCTGTTGAAGGGCCTTCTCTGGACGATCCCCAATGGCTTCTAATTTACAGATGCCAGCCTGTTTGGCTGGGGAGCTCATTGCAAGGGGCGGGGAGCTCAGGGCCACTGGAACAGTCAAGAAGCAGCATCGCTCATTCATTTGGCCCTCTTGTGTCTTCGGATCTTGGTCCGGGGCTAAGCGGTCTAAATATGCACCACAGACGAGGCATTGTCTGATATCAATAGACAAGAAGACATGAGTTCTGGGATGGCCCTGGAAATGGCCCTCTTCTTTTCCCTCAGCAGAGAGGAATCTCTTAGTCCTATCAGCCCATCATATTGTGTGAGGGAACGTAGAAACACTCTTAGTCACCAGTCCCTTGATCACAGAGTGTGGAAGTTGAGCCTGATGGCATTCCAGAGGATTCTGGATAGATGGGGTCACCCCAAGTTGGATCATATAGTGACCTGGACCAATGCCAAAGTGTGAAGGTTCTTTATTCACCACAAAGAGAGCTGAGAGGGCATGGATGCCCTGCTTCAACCTTGGCCAAAGCAGGTTGTATTGTATGTGTTTCCTCCATGGCCTCTCGTAAGGCGCATGCTTCGTTACAGAGCGCCATCAGGGTCCTGTGGTTTTGGTGGCACTGGATTGGCCATGGAGACCATGGCCTGCAGATCTGATGTACCTCCTGCAAGAATCTCCCCTGCAGGCACCTTCCTCTGAAGGCCTTCATCCAAATCTTCGGGGGAGAGCTGGGGTAGGAGGAGGGGGGGGGAGGGAAGGGGCACTAAGGCTGTGCTAGGCGCAGAGTCCTGATCCAACAATCCTGGCTGTCCAACTGGCTCTTAGCAAGATGTGGAAAGGGAATGGAACTACCACCACTCCTCCATGTGGGCTATTCCTAAGAGAGCCTGGTTTTAAGGGTGACGCTCCCAGAGCCCTCCTCTTGTCAAGCTCAAGTGAGGAAGTCACCCCAGAAAGTGGTTACTCATAAGCTAAATCAAAATTTTCAGAGCAGCATTAGATTGCAACCACCATGTGCTGGAGACAAAAATACTGGATTGTGCCCCTAGCTGTATTCGCTATAATAGCAGGATAACGTAGTAAGAAACCTCTGGATTTTTCTTGTCTCTACCTCTGCTGGTAAAATCCAACCCACTTGTAATGGGCTGGTCTAGAAGGACAATATGGAAATACCAGTTCTTTGAATATCTGAGTATAGATGCTCCTATGGAGAAGCAGTATCAATGCTGTGTACCAATCTGAGGAACTTCGGAGGGGGTCCTTGACCTACATTTCTAGCTCTCAGTTTTGAGCTATTCATTCTTACCTCAATGTTGCTGCATAAAATATACTAATACATGCTGTCAAATTCTCGACTGGATTACTGCAATATTGTTTACCCTGGGATTCTGGCCTCCTAAGTCAAACATCTCCTGGGACTTCAAAACTACGGTTGTTCATCTTTATTTATTTAACATTTTTATAGCACATTTTCCAAGGTTCAAATGCGGTTTACATTAGTGAATTGAATTGTACAGAGAGGTACATATTCATTACATGGAACGTTTAACTATATACAGTAAACAGAGTAACACAGTAACATTTGTGAATAGTAGTACAATCAAAGTAACATGGTAACAAGTGAACAGTCATTTGTTACAAGGTGGTCATTAGTAACTATTTACAATTCTTTGGTGCTTAAGGGGCGGGGTTTCCTGAAGGGTTATGTCGGCTCTAGATTATTTTAAGTTGGATCAGTGTCTATGTTGTTGAGTGCGGTGTTGGTGGAGGGAGTTGTTTCTTCATTTATGTTTCCAAAGTGTAAGGTGAACAAGTGGGTTTTGATGGTTTTGCGGAAGGTGGCGAGGTCATCTATTGATCTTATACTGTTTGGGAGATTGTTCCAGGTTACCGGGGAGAAATGTGAAACGGCACTGTTGGCTAACTTTGTGGATTTTCTAAATTCGGGAGGAGTGGTAAGCTTGTTTTTGTTGCACTCACGCTGGTTTCGGGTCTTGTTATCTTTGGTGATGAGGTTAGTGAGGTAGGATGGAGCAATGTCTGATGATTTTGAATGTAGTTACGAGAATTTTGTATTGAATGCGGCTCTGAATAGGGAACCAGTGGAGGTTATATAGCACTGGTGTGGTGTGTTCAGCTAGTTTGATGTTGGACGTAATTCTTGCTGCCATGTGTTGGGCAATCTGTAGTTGTCTTATGAAGTGTTTGTGTATACCATGCAGTATAGAATTACAAAAGTCGAAGTGGGGGGTGACTACGGTGTTGATGACCGATTTAAAGTCGTAAGTGTGTAAAAGTGGGAAGAGCCTTTAGAGCATTTTAAGTTTGTAATATATCTTTTTTTGCTGTTTGTTTTATGTGGGATATCATGCTAATTGAGCTGTCTAGGATGACTCCGAGATATTTCACTTTGCTCTTTACTGCTATATTTAGGTCTTGGCAGGTGATGTGTTCGGGGGGTGGGGGGGTGAAGTTTTCGCTTTGGGTTATGTATAGTGCTTCCGTTTTGTTGTAGGTTTTTTTAGGTTTGGGATGAGAGCCATTCTGCTGCTTCGGTGAGGCAGTTTGTGATTACCTTGGTTTGCTGTGTTACAGGGTTAGAGGTGTTGAGCGGGATGCAAACCATAATATCATTCACGTATATATGTTAATATACGCAGAATTTCTTAAATATGGAGCAGATAGGCTGAAGGAAGATGTTAAATAAAAGCGCTGATAGAGCTGAGCCCTGTGGGAGGCCTTGTTCATGATTGCAGTGTTGAGATAAGAGTGCCTATGCGTACTTGTTGGGTTCTATGGGAGATGTACGAGGTGAACCATTCGAGCACTGTACCTTCGATACCAATTTGTTGTAGTCTGGTGAGCATGATTTGATGGTTTATGCTGTCAAATGCAGCAGAAATGTCTAGGAAGAGGAGTAAGAATGCCTGCTTGATATTATCGATGCCACGTGCAATGCGATCGAGGATGACTGTGAGTAGGGGTCCCTACTCCGCGGTGGGGGCGGAATCCATATTGTTGTTCGTCTAGGGGGGCAAAGGTATCTATGTGGTCCTGAAGTTGGACTTGTACCACTTTTCCAATGAGTTTAGCCAGAAAGGAGATGCTGCATATGGGTCTGTAGGAAGTGTGTTATTTTTTAGGATAGGCTATATTATAGCATGTTTAAGTGAGGAGGTATATATCCCTGTTGTAGTGAGAGGTTTACCATTGGGAGGATGAATTGGTAGAGTTATGATTTTGTTGATTTTATCCAGAGGACGGGCAAGGATCTAGGTAGGATGTGGTGGTGTTGATTTTGGAGATGAAGTTAATGAGTGCATCTTTTGACGATAGGGAAAAATTGGACCATGAAAAGCCAAAGGTTAGGTTTGGGTTATTCGAGGGATCTGGGGAAAATGTTTGCTTTCTTAATTTATCTTTGCAGGAGGTCGCTAATGTCTGTGGGCTGATGCAAGGTACATTTGAATCTTTGAGATGCTGTTGGTTAGTGTTTTAACTATTGTAAATAGTTCCCTAGGTCGGTTTATAGACTTAGCGATGATAGGAGGAATAGTATTCTTTTTTTGCAGAATTAAGAGTCTCATGATAGAGTTTTAGATTGGATGCATATTGCTGGTGCTGTGTGGATTTTGGGAACCCCATTTATGTTCGGATCTATGTAGCTGTTTTAAGATGTTTGAGGTGGGGTCTGAACCATGTTGAATTTTGGGGGGTTTTTTTGGTGTCAAGGGTTGTTAGGTGTTCCTGAGTGAAATTTTTGCTATGGTATTATTCCAATTGGTTATTGCTTCATCAAGGATAGCAAGGTGTATGGTTAGATGTTAATAAGTATGGTTAAGGAACATGTCTTTGTCAAATTTATTGAATTTTCTATAGGTTGGTGGAGGCATGGGTGGAATGGGTAGGGCTCTCATGTGATGATACAGTAACTGAAATTTTATGAGGTGGTGGTCTGACCATGGTACCGGTTCTATTTCGAGGGTGGATGGGTTGAAGTTATTAAGTACAACTTTAGATAAGAACACTAGATCTAGGGTGTTCCCCTTGATGTGTGTTTGCTCGTTGACAATTTGGTGGTGGTCCATGTCTTCTATAGCAGCTAGAAGAGTAGAGGCGTGATTGTTGGGCAGTGATGCTAGGTTTAGGTCACCCATGAGTATGAGGGGGTTCTAGTTGGTGGAGGAGCAAAGTATTTCAGTTATAATGTCCAGGCTCTCTGTGCTAGGGGAGGGAGGTCTGTATAGTACACAGATATGGAGGTGGTTTAGTTTTATTGTGAGTATGTCTATGTTATTTAAATTCTTTGAGGTTATAAGGAAGGCTCATAAGTCTTCTTTTATAATTGCTAGGACTCCACCACCCCTTTCTGCTGTTCAGTGACAATGGAAGATTTCAAATCCGGGTGATTTCAGCTGGTTTACTAGGACTGTGTCTGGGTCGGAGAGCCATGCCTCGGTTATGCATACAATGTCGGTGTTATCGGTGAGTAGGTCTTGAATGAGTGGTATTTTATTCCTGATTGACCTTGTGTTGATAAGATAACATTTTAAGGATCTGTTTTTAGGCAGAGTAAGGTTTGGTTCTGATAAGGCATTTCTAGTAGGTTTAATGGTTATGAGTCTGTCTGGATCGGATCTAGGGGTGTATGGATACCAAGATGAGGAGTATGTGAGGAGATGCCTGTGAAGGGGAGGAATATGTAGAAGCTGATGAGGAGAAAGCGGAATTCCTTAACAAATATTTCTGTTCGGTATTCACAGATGAACCACCAGGAGCAGGACCTCAGAAAACACCCATAAACAGGAACAGAAGCGAGGGACATCTTGAACAATTTTCAGAAGACTGTGTTTGGGAGAAACTAGCTCAACTTAAAGTAGACAAAGCGATGGGACCGGAAGGGATACACCCTAGAATACTGAGGGAACTTGGGGACGTTCTAGCAGCTCCACTGACTGACCTTTTCAATGCCTCGTTGGCGTTGGCAGTGGTGCCAAAGGACTGGAGAGAGGCTCATGTGGTGCCTTTACACAAAAGCGGAAGTAAGGATGTGGCTGAAAATGACAGGCCAGTTAGTTTAACTTCAGTGGTGAGTAAATTATTGGAAACGCTGCTGAAAGAGAAAATAGTGAGGTTTCTGGAGTCCAGCGGATTACAGGATCCGAGGCAGCATGGATTCACAAGAGGCAGGTCTTGTCAGACAAATCTGAATGATTTCTTTGACTGGGTGACCAGGGAGTTGGACAGAGGGAGAGCCATAGATGTGATGTATTTAGATTTCAGTAAAGCCTTTGACACTGTTCCTCACAGGCAACTTATAAACAAACTGAGCACCCTACGGATGGACCCTAAAGTTACTGCTTGGGTTAGAAATTGGTTGGGTGGGAGGTGACAGAGTACAGGTAAATGCAGCTCACTCTGAGGAGAAGGATGTTACCAGTGGTGTGCCCCAGGGATCTGTCCTTGGTCCGATTCTTTTTAATATCTTTGTTAGTGATATAGCGGAAGAGCCGTCGGGGTAAGGTTTGCCTCTTTGCGGATACCACCAAAATCCATTTCTGGGCCATTTCTCCCTCCTTCACTCTCCCTGTTAACATTTAGGCTGATTCCTGGCCCAGCCTCCTCAGAGGTGTCTCTGTCTCACGGTTCCCCATTTTGTTTCTCTCCTTATCCCATGGCTGCTATTCCTGTATACTGGGGCAGACGACCTGCTAGACTTCCCAATCAACGTTTCAGCTGTAGCACCAACCTACGTTCATGCTCCCTTTTATCCTCTTCCATCTCTCTCATCTCTGCCCCTCCCAGTGTTCCCCAGACTTCTTTCTCTATTAGTCTTCTTAATTGTAGGTCACTACGGAACAAATCTCTTCTCCTTCAAGATCTTATTCTTAGATCTCCTCCTGGACTCACCCTCCTCACGGAGACCTGGCTCCGTGATGGTGAGGATGTTCTTCTTAAACGCTGTCTTCCCCCTGGCTTTTCTGCAACCTCCGTTTCTCGTCTTGGGCGATCCGGTGGTGGTGTAGCTGCTGTTTTTCACCCTTCTTTATCTTACACATTAATTTCTTCCCAGCATTGGCATTATGCTGAAGCTCTTCTTCTTCGCCTACACACCTCTCCTCTATCCACCTATTGCTCGTTTACTCTCCCCCCGCCCTTCGCCTTCAGCTGTGGGAAGCCCTTTTACTAACAATTACTGACGTCTCTTTAGCTTTCCCCCATTTAATCATAGCGGGCGATTTTAACCTTCATATGGATTCTCCTTCCTCAAGAGAGCTTTCCTTCTCCTCGTTCCTCCAGGATCTCTCTTTAATCCAACACGTCTCCACTCCTACTCACCAAGCTGGTCACACCCTCGACTTGATCTTATCCCCTGCCTCGTCTCCTTTCACCTTATCAGTTCCAATCGCCACGCCCCTCCCATGGACAGATCACTTTTATCTCACTCTATATTGTTCTCTTTCCAGAGGTCTCCTCTTCTGTCACCCCAGCTTCTTCCATGTCATCTTCCTTAGCGCCTTTATCCCGGCTCTCACCCCTCTTACCCTACAAAGATTCCCCTCTGCTGCTGAGATTTTGCCTAGCGACTTCTCACTTCTCTCACCAAACTCTCAAGCCGCTCATTGGTTTTCTTCTCTTTTCTGCTTCACTCGACCTTCTAGCCCTCTTCGGCCTCGTCCCTCCCGTCGCCGACCTTCTCATCCCTGGTTCCATGGTGGTCTCCGAATCTTACGTTCACACCTTCGAAGGGCTGAGCGCCTTTGGCGCAAGGACCCTTCCCCTGTCACTCTATCTGTTTTCAAATCTCATCACTCCTACCGTGCTCAACTCCACTCAGCTAAACGTGATTTCTTTTCTAATGCTATCTCACAAGCACCTAACCAAACCCGGCACCTATACTCCATCCTTCGTTCTCTCACTTCCCTATCCACCCCCTCATCAGCCACTACTACCCAATCTTCCCCCTCCCCATCGCAATTGGCTTCTTTCTTTACCACAAAGATTGTCTCCCTGAGGGATTCCCTACCCTTATGCCCTGCTCCCATCTCTTCCCCTCCTCCTCTTCCTTCTCCCCCGCCTGTCTCTCAGCTTTCTCATTTCTGGGCTACCTTCTCCCCTATCTCTGCACCCGAACTTCACCACCTCATCTCTTCATCTCGTAAGACCTCATGCTCGTCCGATCCTATTCCCTCCTCTTGGCTCCTCACTCCCTCCCTGGGTGTCCTCCCCTATATCCTTGTTATGTTCAACTCTAGTCTTTCCACCGGGGTTTTTCCTACTCCTTGGAAACATGCATTGGTCCGCCCCCTCTTAAAGAACTCCTCCCTTGATCCTTCCCTTCCTTCCAGCTATCGTCCTGTCTCTAACCTTCCCTTTCTGTCTAAGCTCTTGGAGAAATTCGTCTTTGCACAACTCTCTCATCACCTTGATTCTATTAACTTCCTTCATCCCCGTCAATCAGGTTTCCGTTCTGGGCATAGTGTTGACACAGTTCTTTTGGCTTTCACTAATGCACTACACACAGCTCACGATCGGGGTGATATATCGGTGGCGGTTGCTCTGGACCTTTCAGCAGCCTTTGATCTGGTCGATCACTCCCTTCTTCTTCACAGACTTCGTGAAGCTGGTCTCTGCAGCACTGTCTATCACTGGTTTCACTCCTTTCTTTCCTCTCGTTCTTGCACGGTTCTTCCTTCTTCAACTGCCTCCTCCCCTTCTGATCCACAGCACCTCCTCTGTGGGTTCCACAGGGTCCGTTCTTGCCCCCCTTCTTTTTAATCTCTTTCTCGCTCCCCTTGCACTTCTTATCCAACAGTCAGGTATTTCAGCTTTCTTTTACGCAGATGACATTCTCTTACTCCATCACACTTCCTCCTCCTGTCCTGATCTCACCCCTCTGAACTCCTGTCTCTCCTCTGTTGCAGATTGGCTCACCTCTAACTGTCTTCATCTTAACCTCACAAAGACCCTTGCTATCTGGTTCACATATGGTGCTCCCCCCCCCCCCCCCACACTTTAGCCCCTTCCTTTTCTAACTCCCCAGTTCCATTAGTTTCTACCTTCCGGTATTTAGGCATTCACTTTGACTCGGATCTCTCCTTTCATTCTCATATCTCTCATATTACTAAAACCTCTTTCTTTTTTCTTCGACAAATCCGTTCTATCTGCCCTTTTCTCTCCCCTTCTGCTCTGACCACGTTAGTACTGTCCTTAGTCATGTCACGGGTGGACTTTTCTAATGCTTTGTTTCTTGGTCTCCCCAAAAATCAGGTGAATCGGCTCCAGAAAGTACAAAATACCGCTGCACGTCTCATCACTCATTCTGCTTTACGAGATCATGTCACTCCCTTACTTTTTCACCTCCATTGGTTGCCGGTCCCTCTTCGCTCTCAATTTAAACTGCTGACTTTACTCCATAAAGTCTATCACACTGGTATCCCATCTTATTTGTCTGACCTCCTATCTTTTCACTCCCCCCGCTACACTCCACGTTCTTTCCATCTTAACTGCCTTGCCCTCCCCCCACCTTCCCGCGCTCACCTTCAGTTCACGCGTCTATCTGCTTTCTTTTTTGCTGGTCCCGCACATTGGAACTCTCTTCCCCCTTCCCTCCGAATGGAACCACAATTTCACAATTTTCAAGAAAATCTTAAAACCTCATCTCTTTTCACTGGCCTTCAATATCCCTTCCCCTTTTGTGTGAATCTATCCCTGCTGTACCTACCTACCTATTGTATCCTGTCTTGTGTTTCTCTGCATACCAGCTTCTATTCTACACAAATTGTATATTTCTTTTCCTTTCTGGCTTGCCCAAAGTTTTATGTAAAATGTTTTTTATGATTTGTATAATTTATGTTATGTATTTTATAATTTTATTTGTATAATTTTATTTTATGTATTTTATGAATTTTCACGTATTTTATCGATTGTACACCGCTTTGATTACCCAGAAAGGCGGTTATATCAAATAAATAAACCTAAACCTAAGCCTAGAGTAGACAACCAGGAAGGTGTAGATAACATGAAGAGGGATCTAGCTAAAGCTTGAAGAATGGTCTAGAATTTGGCAGCTGGGATTTAATGTTAAATATGTAAGGTCATGCATTTGAGCTGCAGCAATCCAAGGGAGCAATATAGTATAGGGGGTGAAGTACTTTTGACCATTAAAGAAGAACAGGACCTAGGCGTGGTTGTGTCTGATGATCTTAAAGAAGCTAAAAAGGTAGAAAAGGCGACAGCAAAAGCTAGAAGGATGCTTGGGTGCATACAGAGAGGAATGGCTAGCAGAAAAAAGGAGGTGATAGTGCCTCTGTATAAGTCTTTGGTGTGACCTCATTTGGAGTATAGTGTGCAATTCTAGAGACCGCACTTTCAAAAGGATATAAACAGGATGAAATCAGTACAGAGGGTGGCTACTAAAATGGTTAGTGGTCTTCATTATAAAGCATATGAGGACAGACTTAAGGACTGAAGGATCTTAATATGCACACCTTAGAGGAAAGGCAGGATAGAGGTGATATGATTGAGATGTTTAAATACCTCCATGGCATAAATGTTCAGGGGGAGAGCCTCTTTCGATTGAAAGCAAGTTCTTCTATGAGGGCGGACATGGGATGAGTGTGCAGGGGGATAGATTCAGGAGTGATATGCGGAAATATTTATTTACGGAAAGAGTGGTGGATCCTTGGAATAGTCTCCCAGTGGAGGTGGTAGAGATGAGGACAGTATCTGAATTCAAAAAAGCATGGGACAAACACAGATGATCTCTAAAGGAAAAAAGGGGACTGTTGTAGTTGTTGATATGGAAGGATGGACTAGATAGGCCATGTGGTCTTTTTCTGTCGTCATATTTCTATGTTTCTAAGGGGGTATAGATAGTGGGGATGCATTGGTGATGGGCAGGATTTAATGCTTGGGAATGAATTGTTAGGCTAATGATGATGAGCATGGTGTATTTGATCCAAATCAGTGCCCATGCTAGTAAGTACGAGCACATCAACTCATTAATAGTGGACTAACACCAGCTTCCTATTTCTTAATGTGTTCAGTTTCAGATTCTGGGGCTCTAGCACACAAGACAGACACTTTACACTAGTTCTCCTTTGTATCTTGCTTCTCTCATAATTCCCTATCTTCCAGTACATGCTCCTCACTCAGGACAATAGTCTCTGCATTCTCCCTGTATCTTGCAGTAGACTTGAATCCACCAAATCATCCTGATTTTTCTTTAGTGCTCCCATTCACTATATTCTCACATTCATACTGAAGCCTCATACAAAAACGTTTGCACTGCATTCAACACACATCTTTTTCATCTTGTGTTTTGAAGTCCAGGCTGATACTAGGATGCTAAAAGGCAGTTATAACAGCCTGTGTTCTTATTTTTTTTTCTTCTTCTTTGGCAAACCCTCCTCTTCTATAAATGAATGGCATTCCTTTCAACTTGCATTTTTATTGTAAACTGCTCTGGTCATTGTTTTAAAGATAGTATATACTAAGCAAGCAATAAAGATAAAAGATACAGCGTAGTTACTCACCTGTAACAGGTGATCTCTGGGAACAGCAGGAATGGTCTTCACATATGGGTGACATAGGTACCGACGGAGCCCGCATGGGAACACTCCTCAACGTTCAATAGGAAAGCTTTTGGGAGCATCCCACTGTGCCTGCATAGCTGTCTTCCCGCCTTTCCAGCTCTCCCTCCTCAGTTGAGTTCTAGCTGAGATAAAAGGAGAGAAAGAGAAGACCTACAACTCCTAGGGGAGGAAGGTGGGTTGTGAAAACTAAATTTCTGCTGTTCCCGGAGATCACCTGTTACAGGTGAGTAACTATGCTATCTCCAGGAACAAGCAGAAATATAATCTTCAAATATGGCGACTCCCAAGCTAGATGCCAGAGAGAGCACCTCAGGGTCGGCTGTGGATCGCACAGGCAGGACTAGATTGGTCATGTGTCCTCCAAGGATGTCTTGTATCGAAACCCGGGATGGAGCATAGAAGTTGTTCTAAGTCTGAAAGAGATGCTGGAGAACAGCTTGGCCAAACAAGGCATCCCGGCGGGCAATAGTGAGCAGCAAAAGTGCGGACCGAAGGACCAAGTTACCGCTTTGCATATCTCAATAATAGCAGCAGGGCATAAATTTGCCATAGAGGCAGCCATGGCTCCAACATTATGGGCAGCAACATGACCCTCGAGAGAACTTCCTGCCTTTTCATAGGCAAAAGTGATGCAGTCAGCTATCCACTTGGAGAGAGTTGTTTGGATATTGCCAAGCCAAGGTGACGAGTCAAAGGAAATGAAAAACTGGGAAGCTTTCAATGCTCTCAAGTTCTCCGGAGAAAAAAAGTTAAGACACGTTTGCAGTCCAGAGTGTGAAGGGTTGCCTCTTCCCTAGAGGAATGAGATCTAGGGAAAGAGACAGGATGGTAGACTGACTGATTTAAATGGAAGGGCGAAACCACCTTCGGCATCAAGTGAAGGTGAGTTAAGGACAACCTTATGGTAGAACCATGTATAAGGAGGGTCAGCCACCAAAGCCTGGAGCTCTCTTATATGCCTTGCTGAAGTGAGGGCAATAAGGAAGATGACCTTCCACGTGAGAAACTTAAGTGGATTAGTGGACTGAGGTTCAAAGGGCGTCTTGAGAAGCTGTCCTAAAACAACATTAAGGTCTCATGCCAATGGAGGCGGCTTAATGGGAGGTCTGGTCAATAGAAGACTCCTCATGAAGCATGCTACGAGTGGCTGAAAAGAGATGGATTGGCCATTTAAGGGCAGGTGAGAGGCCGCAATTGCACTTAAGTGTACTCTCACTGAATTGGTTTTGAGTCCAGAAGATGATAGGTGGAGGAGGTATTCAAGTAGTGCCTCCACTGGAGCTGAAAAGGGATTAATATTCTTCTGAGAATACCAGAAAGAAAACCTATGCCACTTGAAAGCATAAGATCGTCTAGTGGATGGTTTTCTGAAAGCTAAGAGGTTGTCCTTAACCTCCTGGGGAAGATTATTTTTCATGCCTCTTTTCAATACCTTGCCTGTATTGTCTTCTGTCTCTGCAGGTTTATTACAATCACTGTGCTCCTGCCTCTGCGTCCCGTCCCCCCCCTCCACCCACGGAAGTGACGCGGCCGAGTTTCCCAAGGTTGATTACACTCACTGTGCTCCTGCCTCCGCCCCCCCCGGAAGTGACGCGGCTGCATTTCCCAAAGTAACTAGCATCCTCATGAATAAACAAACATTAATACCTTCGAAGGCTATGCCTTCAGTAGCCGTGCTGCGAGATGGAGAGATTGAAGATTGGGATGGAGCAGTGTCCCCTCCTCCTGAGAGGGGAGATCCGCAGCAGACCCCAGATCTATGGGTTGAGTCTGAGACAGACACAGAAAAGGGTACCACAGTTGGCATGGCCAGCATGGGGCTATGAGTATCATGGAGCCCTTGTCTCTCTGGAGTTTGAAGAGAGTTTTGGGATTTAGGGATATGGGAGGGAAGGCATATAGGAAGCCCTAACCCCAGTGTAGGTGAAAAGCATCCACCTGCTAGCTATCCGGTGCAGGAATCCGGATGCAGAAGCGGGGAAGCTTGGCATTCTGAGGAATTTCAAAAAGGTCTATCTCTAGAGTCCCCCAGATTTGAAAAATGAAGAGACCACTCGTGGGGGAGGAGGATTTGACTCAGTCCACTAAGACATTGTATTTGTCCGGAAGATACACCACATGTAGGTGAATGCGATGATGTATGGCAAAAGACCAGAGATATAGAGCCTCGCTGCAGAGGGTCCAAGAGCCTGTTCCGCCCTGCTTGACGCCTGAGTTCACTGAGTGGATAAAGTCCACTAGGTTGCCCTCATCTGGAGGCGAGCATAAGGAACCACATGCACAGTGGATGCCATGTGGCCTAGCAACTGTAACATTTCCTGAGCAGTGAGGTGAGGTTTTAGCACTGCTTGGGAAGTTAACTGCACAATGCGAAGGCAGCGGGGCTGTGGAAGGTAGGCCCTTGTCTGTCTGGTATCGAGCAGAGTTCCTATAAACTCTAAGGACTGAGTGGGAACAAGATTGGATTTTGGGAAGTTTATGACAAGTCCCAAATACTGAAGGGATGCGCATTGTGCGAGAGCGCGGAGCCCTGGCCTCTGGCTGTGAAGGGGCTCGAATGAGTCAGTCGTCTAAGTAAGGGAAGACGAATATTCCCAGGGTGCAGAGAAATGCTGCCACTACAGCCATGCATTTTGTGAACACCCTTGGTGCAGAGGCCAGGCCAAAGGGAAGAACCCTGTATTGGTAGTGCTTCCCTTGAAACAGAAAGCGAAGAAACTTTCGGTGAGTTGAATGGATGAGAACATGTGTACGCATCCTTGAGATCTAGAGAACAAAGCCAATCCTGACTCTGAAGGTATGGCAGCAGAGTTCCTAGAGAAATCATTTTGAACTTCTCTTTGAACAGGAATATGTTCAATTCTCCGAGGTCTAAAATGGGTCTGTATCCTCCCGTTTTCTTTGGAATAAGGAAAGAGGGGGAGTAAAACCTTGTACCCCATTGGGGAATGGGTACCTCTTCTATTGCCCATTGAGCAAGGACACAGTGACCTCTTGACCTAACTGGTTGTTGAGAAAGTCTGAGAATTGAACTGTTACCATTGTAGGAGGGGGCATGCTGAGGAAATTAAGCTTGTACCCCTCTCTTACAATAGACAGAGTCCAATTCTCTGCTGTTATCTGACCCCATCTGGGGGCAAAATGACATAACCTTCCTGGGATGGTAGAGGGTTCTGGGCCATTCAGGGCTAGGAAGGCAAAGTTCTCTAGATAAGAGTCAAAGCCCCTGTGGAGGCCGAGACTGCTGAGCCGGTTGAGGCTTAGCTGCTTTTGTCTTTCTTTGCCTAGGTTGTTGCTGCTATCCCTTTTGGGCAGACTGACCTAAACGATGCCCGTGTTGGGTATAGGAGGGAAAAAAACTTCTTACTGAAGAATGGTTTCTTAAAGGATTTTTTCCTCACGGGATCAGCTGTAGATTTAGACAATCTAGCCAAAGTGATATTGTCAGCATCTATCTCATTAGCTTTTTCCTGCCAATTCTTACCAAAGAGATTCTCTCCTGTGCAAGGAATATTCCCTAGTTTATCCTGTACCCAAAATTCCAAGTCAGATGCCTGAAGCAAAGCAATCCTACGTGCACTTATGGCAATGGTAGAGGTTCTGCTTATGCACTCAAAGCAGTCAAAGGCTGCACGATTTACAAACTTGGAAACATCCTGAGCATGTTTGACAAGGGCGAGGTAATCTTGCCTCTTACCAGGAAGGAGAGGGCTCATAAGCTCTAAATTGCCTGTGACCACCTTAAGGAACATTCCCATATATAAGATATAGGAACTGATCCTAGCAGAAAGAATGAAAGCCTGGAAGGTTTGACGTCCAAAGGCATCAAGAGTCCTACACTCATGTCCTGGAGGATTAGATGCATGCCTTTTTGCGCTCTTTATCCTTCTCATAGCTGATTCCACCACCATGGAATGGTGTGGTAATTGAGTCTTCTGAAATCCAGGACAAGGAGGAACTCGATACATGGTGTTGAGTCTTCGAGAGTGAGGAGATGTTGTTAGAGGTGTTTCCCACATCCTTAACATGAGATCATGCAAGATCTCATGAATAGGTAAGGTAGCTGCCTCCTTGGGAGTTTTAGGGTATTGTAGGATTTCTAATTCCTTTGCCCTAGGCTCTTTTTGAGGAGCCACTGTGATGGAAAGACATCGGGCCACATCTCGGATAAAGCCCTGAAAGGACATCTCCTCTGGTGGCGACATCCTACGCTGAGGAGAAGAATCATCCTCAGGAAGAAGTACTCTGGTATCTGCAGAGCTTTCAGACTCATCCAAGAATTCGAAGTATCTCCGATCCAAGTGATCGTGCAAGGCACGGTACCGATCTAAGTCAACATCCGAGTGGTCCGGTACCAACTTGTCGATGCCAGATAGACACGTATGAATCGGTCCCAGTAGAATACCTGCCGATTTCGATGCAGTTGATGCTGGCACCGGAGTCGGTGCCGGTACCGGTTGAATTGTCTGAAGCGGTTTCAGGGGCATCGAGGCCATGAGAAGAGCCGCCAGACTGTGTTCAATAGCCAAGAATCTCTGGTCTATCGACGCTGCTGATGCTTGGGTATCGGTACGGGATGAAGCAGCCAGCACCCCAGAGCATGGCAGCAGTAGTTCTGCCGAGGTTGAAGCCCCGTTAGTGCTTTAGAAGCCAAAGCCTCCCGCCAGGGCAATTTTGCCAGTGAAAGTCGCTCCAGGGCAACACCAGAGGCATCTCGATGTCTAGAAGATCTACCCTTTGAGGATCAGCTAGATTTATGTTTAGTTACCTGAGATCCATGGGAGGAAGATGAAGCCCTGGAAGACGACGATGCCACAGAGGCTGCATCAGAGGGAAAAAGGGGGCTAAGTTTAGCAGCTCAGTTTTGCCGGCTCCTTTTCGACATCATCCCACAGGCAACACAATCTGAAATAGTGGTCAGGACCTAAAAATTTAAAGTATCACTCATGGGTGTCAGTGACGGAGATGGTACCACCACACTTAGAACACTTTTTAAAACCCAAAGCGGGTTTTTCCATTTTGAAGGAAAAGTTGTGCTTAGTGCCCAAAATGGCACGTGGCACCTGAAGAGAAAATTACTGGAAAGACTCCAGAAACAGGTTTTTTTTGTTTTTGTTTTTTTAAGAAAAAAAGAAAACAACCGGCAGTACCGGTGTAGCGTCAAGGGAAGGCAGACGCGACCAATAAAAAGGAGAAAAGAAGGGATTTTTTTCTGCGGTGACAGGATGTGCGACCTGTCAGCTCCGTGGAAAACGAAGAACTGGAGAGGGACAGTTGGGAAAGGCGGGAAGGCAGCACGCAGACGCTATGGGATGCTCGCAAAAGCTTTCCTATTGGACGCTGGGGAGCGTTCACGCGCAGGCTCCGTCAGTACCGACGATACCCATATGTGAAGAATACATGCCTGCTTGTTCCTGGAGATATCATTTTGAACTTCTCGGAACAGATACTTGTTCAATTCTCTGAGGTCCAGAATGGGTCTGTGTCGTCCTCTTTTCTTTGGAATAAGAAAATAGGGGGAGTAGAACCCTGTACCCTGTTGAAGAATGGGCACCTCCTCTATTGCTCCTTGAGCAAGGAGTGTTGAGACCTCTCGATCTAGTAGACTGTCTATAGAGGTTTGCGACTTGAACTGTCTTACGATTGTAGGAGGGGGCATACTGTGAAAATGAAGTTGTACCCCTCTCCCACAATGGACAGAGTCTGCTGATATTTGGTGCCAGCTGTTGGCAAAACGACACAACCTGCCTGGAATGTTTAGTGGTTCTGGACCTTTCAGAAGCAGGAAGGCTAAGTTCTCTATGAAGAAGTCAAAGACCTTGAGGGGGCTGGGCCTGTGGAGCTGGTTGAGCTCTAAGGCCTTCTGGCTTCTTTTATCTGGATTGTTGTTGTTGGCCTCTCTGGGCAACTTGACCCTGAGCTTGCCCTTGCTGGGTATAGGACAGATAAAACTTCCTTTTTGCTGAAAAAGCGTTTTTTATAGGATTTGTTTTTGGCTGGAGCGGCTGTAGATTTTGACAATCTATCTAAAGTGATATTGTCAACATCTATCTCATTAGCCTTTTCCTGCCAATTCTTGCCAAAGAGGTTTTCTACAGTGCAAGGGATGTTTCCCAATTTATCCTGTACCCAAATCTCCAAGTCTGATGCCTGGAGCCAAGCAATCTGACATACACCAATGGCAATAGCAGAGGTTCTGCTGATGCATTCAAAGCAGTCAAAGGCTGGACGATTTACAAACTTGGAGACGTCCTGAGCATGCTTTACAAGAGTAAGGAAGTCTTGTCGTTTGTCATCAGGGAGAAGGGGGCTCACAAGCTCTAAATCTCCTGTGACCTCTTTGAGGAACATTCCCATACATAAAATATATGAGCTGATCCTAGCTGAAAGCATGGAAGCCTGAAATGTTTGATGCCCAAAAGCATCAAAAGTCCTGCATTCACGACCTGGAAGATTAGATGCATGTCTTTCTGCACTTTTCATCCTACGCATTGCTGACTCCACTACCACTGAATGGTGTGGCAGCTGAGTCTTTTGAAAACCAGGACATGGTGGAACTCGATACATGGTATCGAGTCTCCTAGAAAGAGGAGATGTGGTCAAAGGTGTCTCCCACATTCTCAGCATCAAATCATGAAGAATTTCATGAATGGGCAGAGTGGCTGCCTCCTTGGGAGCCTTAGGGTATTGGAGAATTTCCAATTCCTTTGCTCTAGGTTCTTTTTCAGGAGATACCATGATTGAAAGGCCTCTGGCCACATCACAAATAAAATGCTGAAAAGACATGTCTTCCGGAGGAGACATTCTGCGATGGGGAGAAGAGGAGTCTTCCGGGAGAAACACTCTGGTACCAGCAGAATTATCAGAGTCATTGGAATCGGAGGATTCGAATCATCTCTGATCCCGATGTTCATGCAAAGCACTGTCTCGGTATTGATCGAAGTTGGTATCGAGTTGGTCCGGTACCGATCTGTTGATACCAGAAAAAGTCAGCATGGGAAGAATTCCCACCGGGGCCGGTACCCGCCGGTGTCAATGGTACCGCAGCTGTAAGGAGAGCTGCAAGACTGGGTTCAATAGCGAGGAATCTCTGGTCTATCGGCGCTGCCAATGCCTGGGTATCGGTAACGGTAAAAGTGGCCGGAACCCCTGAGCATGGCACCAGTAGTTATGCCAAGGTCGAAGCCTCGAGAACATCCTGGAACCCCGTTGATGCTTTGAAGGCTGAAGCCTCCCGCCGGGGCTGTTTTGCCGGTGTAGTTTCCTCAAGGACAATGCCAATGGCCTCTCGATGCTTTGAAGGAGAGCTACCCTTTGAGGGCCGGCTCTTATGTTTAGTTACCTGAGATCCATGGGAGGAAGACAAGGCTCTTGAAGACAACGATGCAATGGACCTGGCATCCGAAGAAAAGAGGGTACCGAGCTTTGCAGCTCGGTTCTGTCTTCCTCTTTTAGTCATCCCCATACAAGACACTCAGATGGAGAATGGTCAGGGCCTAAACATTTTAGACACCATTCATGGGTGTTGGTGACGAAGATGGTACCACCACACTTAGTACATTTTTTTTAAAACCACTAGCTGTTTTTTCCATCTTTTAGGAAAAATGGGGCCTAATGCCCAAAATGGCACCTAGCACCAAAAAGAAAAAGTTTCTGAAGAGAAACAGTTCATTAGTGTATATATCTATCTATCTTATATATATATATTGTTAAGTGCCGTCGAGTCGGAGTCGACTCATGGCGACCCTCTGGATAGCTATCCTAAATTGTGTTCGGTCTTGAGTCAGGCGGCTCATTGTTGACAGACTGGAACCCGTAGCTGCTAATTTTTTTTAGAAAAAGAAAAAAGAACCGGCGGTACCGGTAGGTGTCATGCGGAGGCAGATGCGACCACAAGAAAGCAAGTTTAAAGAAGAAATTTTCTGCGGTGACAGGGTATGTGACCTGTCGGCTCTGCAGAAAACGAAGTACTGAAGAGGGACAGTTGGAAAGGCGGGAAGTCAGTGCGCATGTGCTGAGGGATGCTCCAAAAAGCGTTCCTATTGGACGCTGGGGAACGTTCCCGCGCAGGCTCCGTCGGTACCGACGATACCTATATGTGAAGACTACATTCCTGCTTGTTCCTGGAGATGTGAGTATACGCTTCCTTTAGATATAGAAAACAGCCAATCCTGAATCTGGAGATAGGGGAGAAAGTTCCCTAGGGAGATCATTTTGAATTTCTCCAGTAGTAGGTACTTGTTCATTTCTCTGAGGTCCAAAAATGGGCCTGTATCCTCCTGTTTTCTTTGGAATGAGAAAGTATGGAGAATAAAAGCCCATTCCCTGCTGGGATGATGGAACCTCTTCTATTACACCCTGCAACAGAAGGGAGGTGACCTCTTGTAGCAAAAGAGCAGTGAGAGGGGGTTGAGAGCGGAACTCTCTTGGAGAAGTCTGGGGGGGGGGGGTAGACTTCGTAGATGAAGCCTGTACCCCCCTCCTGTACTATAGACAATGTCCATTGCTCTGATGTGATAAGATGCCGCCTGTGGGCAAAGTGAGTCTCTGCCTGGAATGTGGACGGGATAGAGAAGTTACTCATCTGTAACAGGTGTACTCCAGGAGCAGCAGGAATCAGTCCTCACATATGGGTGACGTCGGCACCGACGGAGCCCTGGTGCGGAGCATTTCCCCAGCTTTCAAAGAAAGCCTTTGGGAATGCAGCGTGCCTGCGCGGTCCCCTTCCCGCCCAAGTGTGCCATCTTGCTCAGTCTGATGACATAGCTAAAAGACAGCAAAAAATCAAAATAAAGTATATGACTGCAACTCCAGGGGAGGAGGGAGGGTCGTGAGGACTGATTCCTGCTGCTCCTGAAGAACACCCGTTACAAGTCAGTAACTACTCTTTCTCCAGGACCAAGCAGGAAGTCAGTCGTCACGTATGTGACTACCCAGCTCTAGGCTACTGGGAACCCAAAGCTGAAAAAATGGCTCCTTCTACAGAGCCTCAGCATCCATGATAAGAATATCCTCTGAGAACTCCCCCGTACGGTAGCCCAACACAAGTGTCGGAGGGTAGGAGTTGCCTAAAACTCAAAGAGATTATGGAGTACCGCTTGTCCGAAAGCACTGTCCCTTCGGGACTCTCTCTCGAGGCAGTAGTGGACTGCAAAAGTCTGGCTTGAAGACCAATTTGCGGCCAGGCAGATGTCTGCCAACGGAACAGAGCGGAGATGAGCTACTGACGCGGCTTTCGCCCTGACACGGTAGGCTGTGACTCGACCCTGCAAGGGGAGGTCAGCTGCCTTGTACACCCAGGCGATACAATTTGCTACCCAAGTGGACAACGTACGCTTGGAGACAGGCAACCCCAGTTTATTAGGATCAAAGGAGACGAAGAGCTGAGTAGCCCTTCGGTGCCCCCACGTACGTTCTATGTAAAAGGACAATGCCCACTTACAGTCCAGGGTATGCAAGAATGTTTCAGCCCGGCTGGTATGCGGCCTGGGAAAGAATGTCATATGATCCACCTCCTGGTTGAGGTGGAAGGAGGAGACAACTTTTGGAAGGAACTTCGGATGGTTCCGTAGGACCACCCTGTTCTTCTAGAACCGTGTGTACGGTCTATCAGAAACCAGAGCTTGTAGTTCACTCACACGTCTGGCCGAGGTAAGGGCTACCAGGAAGAGCGCCTTCCAAGAAAGGAAGCGTAAATGGCACGTAGCCATCGGCTCAAACGGTGGGCGAGTAAGTTGCTGCATGACCACGTTCAAATCCCACTCAGTGGCTGCTGGATGAATCGGAGGCTTGAGCAGAAGCAGGCCTGTGAGGAAGCGGGACACCAAGGGGTGAACCGACAGAGACTGGCCCTCCACCGGTGAGTGATGTGCTGACAGAGCACTGAAGTGGACCCGAACAGAGTTGGACTTCAGGCCTAGGTCTGACAGATGAAGTAGGTATTGTAATACTACTGGCATAAGGCAGGAGAAAGGATCTTCATTGCGCTGAGCATACCATATTGAGAACCTACGCCACTTGAGGGCATAGGACTTTCTGGTGGACTGCCTCCTAGAACCCAAGACCAACTCCTCAACTTACCTAGGTAGAAGTAAGGGAGCTAGCACTATCCTTTCAGCAGCCAGGCCATCAGATTGAGGGATCTGAGATTGGGGTGCAGAAGGGAACCCTGATCTTGAGACAGGAGATCGGATACAACCCCAGAGGGAAGGGAGTTTCCACCACCAACTGCAGAAGTGGAAACCACAGTTGCCTCGGCCATCTGGGGGCTACCAGAATCACTGAGGCCTTGTCACGTTGAATCTTGCAGGGGCATGGGAGGAAATGCTTATAGGCGGCCCGTAGACCAAGAGATCAGAAACGCATCTGCTGCCATTCTCAGGGGATTTGGCTGTCTGGAGCAAAACCTGGGCAGCTGACGGTTAAGTGGACTTGCAAAGAGATCGATTGATGGAAGTAACCATCGTAGAAAGATCCGCTGGACCACCAGTGGATTCAACTACCATTCGTGAGGCTGAGAATTCTGCTTAGTTTGTCTGCCAAGAAGTTCTCCTGACCAGGTAGATAAACTGCTTTGAGAAACATGCCATATTTGACTGCAAAGAAGCAAAGGGCCTGCGCCTCCTGAAATAGGAGTCTGGACCCTGTGCCCCCTTGCTTGTTCACATAGAACATTGCTACCTGATTGTCTGTCTGAACTAAGATAGACTGGTGAGTGAGGGCAAGTGAAAAAGTCTGGAGAGCCAAGCGGATTGCTCGCAGCTCCTAAAGATTGATCTGCTGTGTGGCCTCCCAAGGAGACCAGAGGCCTTGAGTGCATGTGCCCTGGCAATATGCACCCCAGTCCTTTAAGGAAGCATCGGTCGTCAGCACCCTTGTGTGTGCTGGGGCCTGAAAAGGTACCCCCCTGAGAAGGTTTCGGAGATATAGCCACCACTGCAAGGAGTCAAAAAGTGGTTTGGACACCTTTTCTCTGTCTCGGAGGTGACCTGTGGCTTGCGGCCACTGAGCTCTGAGGCACCACTGAGCAGTCCGCATGTGCAGATGGGCAATCGGAGTCACATGTACTGTGGATGCCATGTGGCCCAGGAGCTGCAGGAAGTGCCTGGCAGAGACCTGAGAATTGCTTTGGAACTGCTTGATCAAGTCCATCAGTCTGTGGGCCCTATAAAGAGTAGTTACTCACCTCTAACAGGTGTTCTCCAGGAGCAGCAGGAATCAGTCCTCACATATGGGTGTCATCGGTGCCGATAAAGCCCCAGCAGAGCATTTCCCCAGCTTTCTATGAAAGCCTTTGGGAATGCAGGCACGCATGCGCGGTTCCCTTCCCGCCTAAAGGTGCCATCTTACCTCAGTCTAATGACATAGCTAAGAACAGCACACAAAAATGAAAAATAAACTATGTACAACTGCAACTCCCAGGGGAGGAGGGAGGGTTGTGAGCACTGATTCCTGCTGCTCCTGGAGAACACCTGTTACAGGTGAGTAACTACTCTTTCTCCAGGACCAAGCAGGAAGTCAGTCCTCACATATGGGTGACTCCCAAGCTCTGGGCTACCGAGGAACCCAGGCTGAACACGAGTACTCCCTCTAGTCTCAGCAGCAAAGAAAGGCATTTCAAGGACACAACCTCCACCGGTAGCCCAACAGAGGGCAGGAGGGCAGGAGTTGCCTAAACCTCAAAGAGATTCCGGAGTACTGCTTGGCCAAAAGCACTGTCCCTACGGGACTCCCTCTCCAGGCAGTAATGGGCTGCAAAAGTCTGGCTTGAAGACCAAGTTGCAGCCCTGCAGATGTCTACCAAGGGCACAGAGCGGAGATGAGCCACTGAGGCAGCCACTGCCCTGACTCGGTGAGCCGTAACCCGACCCTGCAAAGGAAGGTCAGCCGCCTTATAAGCCCAGGTGATACAGTCAGCCACCCAGATGGACAAGGTACGCTTGGACACAGCCAACCCCAACTTATTGGGGTCAAAGGAGATGAAGAGCTGAGTAGCCCTTCTATGCCCCTGCGAACGGTCAAGGTAGAAGGATAAGGCCCTCGTACAGTCCAGGGTATGCAGGACTGCTTCAGCCTGGCTTGCATGAGGCCTAGGGAAGAATGTTGGAAGAACCACCTCCTGGTTGAGGTGGAAAGAGGAGACAACCTTAGGGAGGAACTTTGGATGAGTCCTGAGGACTACCCTGTTCCTGTAAATCCTAGTGTAAGGCCTATCACAGACCAGGGCCTGAAGCTCACTCACTCGCCTAGCCGAGGTAAGGGCTATCAGGAAGAGTGTCTTCCAGGAGAGGAAGCGGAGTGGACAAGTAGCCATCGGCTCAAAAGGTGGGCGAGTCAGTTGCTGCAAGACCACATTCAGCTCCCACTCAGGGGCAGGAGGACAGATGGGAGGCTTGAGCAAAAGCAAGCCCCTAAGAAAGTGGGACACCAAGGGGTGACCAGATAGAGAATGTCCCTCCACCAGAGAGTGGTGAGCTGCTAGACCTGAGAGGTGGACCCGAACAGAATTGGATTTAAGGCCTTGATTTGACAAGTGCAGTAAGTACTGAAGGACTACTGGCACAGTACAGGAGAAAGGATCAACTGTACGTAGCTGACACCACATAGAAAACCTCTTCCACTTGAGAGCATAGGTTTTCCTAATGGACTGTTTCCTAGAGGTTAGGACAACCTCCTCAACTTCCTGAGGTAGGCCCCAGGGAGCCAAAACTACCCTTGCAGACTCCAGGCCATCAAATTGAGAGCTTTGAGATTGGGGTGCAGAAGGGAACCCTGTTCCTGTGAGAGAAGGTTGGGTTGCAACCCCAGAGGTAGTGGAGTGGAGGATTAGCCTAATGGTTGGGGCAAGGTACTTCAGGCCGGAAGGTCGGGGGTTCAAACCCCACTAGAGGACAGCAACCTTGGGCCGGAAGGACTGGGGTTTCTAGTCCCACAGGTGCTCCTTGTGGTCTTGGGCAAGCCACTTAACCCTCCATAGCCCACGTTCCCTGTAAAATATTTATCTCCAAGTTATAATACCCTGTTCAATGTAATTTCAGTTTGTTCAATGTAAACCGCACTGATACAGAATAGCGCGGTATATAAGAGAATGTAAATAAATAAATAAATAAATAGTGGAGGTTCCACCACCAGTTGAAGTAGAAGAGGAAACCAAGGCTGTCTCGGCCACCTGGGAGCCATCAGCAGGACCGAGGCCTTGTCCTGAAGAATCTTGAAGAGAGTTCGGGCCACTAATGGCGTGGGAGGAAACGCATACAGGAGGCCCTGAGACCAGGATATCAGAAAAGCATCCGCTGCTATCCGCAGAGGATGCGGTTGCCTGGAGCAGAACTTTGGCAGTTGCTTGTTCATGGGGCTGGCAAAGAGATCTATCAAAGGAAGACCCCATGTCAGGAAGATCTTCTGAACTACTGAAGGATGCAGCTGCCACTCGTGGGGCTGCAGTATTCTGCTTAATCTGTCTGCCAGGTAGTTGTCCTGGCCTGGAAGGTACACAGCTCTGAGGAGCATGTTGTGCTTGAGGGCAAAGGAACAAAGGTCCTGAGCCTCCGACAAAGGATCCTGGACCCAGTTCCGCCCTGTTTGTTCACATAAAACATGGCAACTTGGTTGTCTGTCTAAATCAGGACAGACTGGTGAGCCAGGGTAGGAGTGAAAGCTTTGAGTGCTAATCGAATAGCTCCTAGTTCAAGGAGATTGATCTGCTGTGCAGCTTCCCAGGGAGACCACAGGCCCTGGGTGCACTTGCCCAGACAATGAGCCCCCCAGCCTTGCAGGGAGGCGTCTGTGGTCACCACTACTGTATACCCAGGAATCTGAAATGGCACCCCCCTCAGAAGATTGCGTCAGTGAAACCACCAGGAGAGGGAGTGCAGAAATGGTCTGGACGCCCTTATCCTGTCTCTGAGGCTGCCTGTGGCCTGTGACCACTGAGCCCGAAGGCACCACTGTGCAGGCCTCATATGGAGCCTGGCATTGGGGGTCACATGTACTGTCGAAGCCATGTGGCCTAGAAGCCTCAGGCAGAGCCTGGCGGAGACCAGGGATCTGCAGGGAAACTGATTTGCCAAGGCCATCAACCTTTGGGCCCTGTCTACAGGCAAGAAAGCCTTTGCCAGCAGAGAGTCGAGCCTTGCCCCTATGAATTCCAAGTTTTGGGAGGGGAGCAAAGTGGACTTTGCGAAGTTTATGACAAACCCCAGGCTTTGTAGAAGAGCAATAGTCCTGAGGGTGGCTTGTTTGGCCTCCTGGCACGTCTGACCCCTGATAAGCCAGTCGTCCAGATAGGGGAAGACAAAGATTCCCTGATTTCTCAGGTAGGCTGCCGCCACCACTGCTAGGCACTTTGTAAAGACTCTGGGGGCGGAGGTGAGGCCGAAAGGCAGCACCCTGTACTAATAATGGTTTCCTCCCACAATGAACCTGAGGTACTTTCTGTGGTCTGGATGAATGAGGATGTGAGTGTACGCATCCTTTAGATCTAAGGAGCATAGCCAATCTCCCTGCTGGAGGTAGGGCAGAAGTGTTCCAAGAGTAAGCATCTTGAACTTCTCTTTCACTAGGAACTTGAGGCTCCTGAGGTCCAAAATGGGTCGAAGGCCACCGGTTCTTTTGGGCACCAGGAAATACCTGGCGTAGAAACCGTGACCTTACAAGTGGGGAGGCACAGGCTCCACCGCCGTGTCCACCAACAGACCATGAAGCTCTTGTAGAAGAAGGTCTGTGTGCAGGGGAGGCCTTGGAGGCTCCCCTGGAAAATATGGTGGAGGCAGTTGGTGAAAATGGAGGGCATAGCCCTTGTGGACTATCTCCAGCACCCAACTGTCCCCGGTGATAAGGGGCCACTGGTGGGCAAAGAGGGCGAGGCGACCTCCTGTGCAGGGTTGGGAGAGCAGTGGAGGAGAGGCTAAAACCCCCACCCTGCTGAGTGGTAGCAGGGGCCTGAGGCTTGGGGGTCCTCTGCCTATGGGGCCCATTACCCTGGCGGGCAGCTTGGGCAGCCTGATATTGCGGGTACTGTTTGTAGGCAGCGCCCTTCCTCGGGTAAAAGGGCTTTTTACACGAGCCCTTCTTTTTATGAGAAGGGGCAGAGGTCTTCCTCGACAGCCTTGTCCGTGTGAGGTGCTCAGTTTCGAGCTGAGCGGTCTTCTCTGTCATGGGCTTGCCAAAAAGGTTTTCACCTCGGCAAGGGACATCGACCAACTAGTCCTGAACCCATGGCTCGAGGTCCGATGACTGCAGCCATTCCTGGCGTCGAGCCGCGATGCCGGCTGCCGCAACTTGGGCCGAAGCCTCGAAGCCATCGTAGGCGGCGCAGGACATGAACTTCGAGCAGTCCCGAATCCCCGAGGACAAGGACTTAAATCACTGCAAGGATTCCCCGGAGAGACCAGCAGAGAACCCGGCCAACTCCTTGGCCAGATCCCGCAAGTACATGCCCATGTACAGCTGGTAGGACTGGACATGGCAAGCAAGCATCGAGCCCTGGAAGCACTTTCTACCGAGGGCATCAAGGTTCCAGGCCTCCCGGCCGGGGGGCATCAAGAAGTGCATCTTCTGACTCTTCAGACGGTGCATGGCCGATTCCACAACCATGGAGTGGTGCAGTAGCTGCGCCTTTTGGAATCCAGGGCTCTTACGGACTTGATAAATGGAATCGACCCATTTGCTAAGAACCAGCGTCGAGGCCGGTGCATCCCACATACGGAAGAGCAGCTGTTCCAGCATCAGAGGAACCGGTACAGTAAAGGATTCCTTCGAAGGAAAATCATACTGGAGGGCATCGAGCGCCTCAGCTCGAGGCTCCTCCTTGGCGTCCGCAGGGAAGGCCAAGGCTTTGGCCATGTCCCTCACGAGAACCGGGTAACCTCCAGGGGGGACCGTCTCGGAGGCTCAGACTCTGGGGAGTCCAAAGGGATGCACCGGGTCCGGAGGTGTCCGGGGACTCCTCGTCCTCCGCCTCCCACTCCAACTCCTCCGAGGAGGAATCGAGCGGCTTCAGCTGTGTGGGCCTCGGTGCCACCTGCCCCGACGCCGAGGGTATTGGCGTTGACGACCTCGGTGTCGAGGGGGACCTTGACCGAGGATTGACTCGAGACTTCATCGACTCGAGGATCGGCTCGGTCTCCAGGGTCAACTTAGACGTCGAGGTCCCGGTGGTTGGGGTAGATGCACCGGTCAGACCGGCAATCGGCACCCGCTGCTGTTCCATTAAGACAGCCAAGCTGCTCTCCAAGGCTGTCAACCTGAGTCCAAGTTCAGGAGACTCAGCAGCCCCCAACTCGGGCCCCGACGGCATCGGGCCCGACGTTGGCTCCCCCGGAGGGGGGTGCACGAGGACAACTGCACTTACATGACTCGGGGACTCTGGCTCCACATGAGGTAGGGCTTGGAAGGCCTCTCCGACTCCGAGAGCCCAGAGCGGCGGTCAGGGCTACGTGACCTGGCCCTCGAGGAACCAGGAGCCTCCACCGACGCCCTCATGAGCTTTTGCTTCCTTCTGTGCTCCCGGGTGGGAGACTCCCTTTCAGAGGAACCCCGACGGCGCTCGGTATCAGACTCCAGAGATGTCAAGGCCTCTGTCTAAGTCCGGGACCGGCCAGATGCGGAGTCAGATAAAATTCTCTCACGTTGATGCTGACGGCTCCGAAGTGCTTTCTACGACATTTTACCGCACAGGCCAGCGGGTAATGGTCAGGCCCGAGGCATCGGAGGCAGCAGTCATGTGTGTCAGTGAGAGACAAAAGTTTCTTACACCGATCACACTTTTTGAACCCGCTGGCAGCCATCAGGGGAAAAAGGGCCCCTGCAAGGTCAAAAGATCGGGCTGCTAGTGAAAACACAAAAAGAGCGCGAACGCTATTCACGAAGGACAAAAACCAAAAATCCAAACTCCGGACTCGATACCGGTATACCGAGCCCAGATGGGAAGGGGAACTGGCATTGAACCAGATAAGAGAACACGAAAATCGCAGGAAAAAAAAATCAACTTTTCCCGGGTGACACGAACTCACGTCCATCGGGCTCCGCGGAAAAAGAAAGACTGAGCAAGATGGCACCCTTGGGCGAGAAGGGGACCGCGCAGGCACGCTGCATTCCCAAAGGCTTTCTTTGAAAGCTGGGGAAATGCTCCGCACGGGGGCTCCGTCGGCGCCGACATCACCCATATGTGAGAACCGACTTCCTGCTTGGTCCTGGAGAATTGGACTTTCCAGAGGCAGGACAGCTATGTTCTCTAGAAAGGAGTCAAAGACCCTGAGTATTCTGGGTCTGCTGAGGTGAGGAGCATGATGCTGACTCTGAACAGCAGGGGTATAAGGAGGATAGTACTTTTTCTTATTGAAAAAAGCTTTCTTCCTAGCTGGGTTGGCAGTAAATCTCGATAGCCTATTGAGGATATCGTTCTCAGATTCTGAGAGGCCTTGTCCTGCCAATCCTTGCCAAAAAGGTTTTCACTGGCACAAGTAATATTACCCAGCTTATCTTGAACCCATTGTTCAAGATCAGATACTTGAAGCCAAGCAATCTTGCATGCACTGATGCAGATGGATGAAGTCCTGCTGATGCACTCAAAAGTTGCTTCTGAGCATACTTTACCAGGGAGAGATAATCTGCTCTTTTGTCGTTGAGGAGAAGAGGAGCCATTAACTCCAAATCCTTAGTCACTTCTCTAAAGAACATACCCATATAGAGTTTGTAGGAACTAATCCTGGCCAAAAGCATGGAGACCTGAAAACAACATCAACCAAAGGCGTCGAGGGTTCACGATTCCCTACACGGAGGGTTCGAAAAATATGTCTTAGCACTCTTTGACGCATTGCTGATTCCACAATCATGGAATGGTGTTGGCAATTGAATCTTTATTTGATATACCGCCCTTACCGAGGTGTCATGGCGATGTTCAATAAAAAATCAAAACTGCTAGAAACAAAAGACAAAAAAGAATGCCATCAAATTGATAGAAAAGCAAATAGAAAAGACAGAGAGAAAGATAGCAAAGGACAGCAATGGACAAAAGACACCATGAATATTAGACACAACAAGGGACTATGGTGGGTAAGGGGGGAGGGAAGCAGTGGTGACTGAACAAAATTGGGTCATGTGATTTTCACAAATGGGGGATCTGCCTGGGGGAATGCATCTTTTGGAAACCAGGACACTCCGGAACCTGGTATTGAGTCGCCGGGTATGGAGAGAAATGGTAAGAGGTGTCTCCCACATACAAAGCATAAGGTTGTGAAGTATCTGATGAATAGACAGCATCGCAGCCTCCATCAGAGCTGTAGGGAATTGAAGAATTTCAAGTTCTTTGGCCCTAGGCTCTTTCTACGATGTCACTGTTATGGACAGACCCCTAGCAACATTGCGAATAAAGTCTTGAAAAGACATGTCCTTTGGTGGGGACATGCGTCGTTGTGGAGACTGAGATGGGTCTTCCGGGATAGTTCTCAAGTCCCAGGTATTGGCAGACTCATCATCCGATGAATCGGAATCCGAAGACTCAAAGTATCAACGGGCAGGGTGTTCCCACTCTGCGTGAACTCATTACTGATCAAAACCGGTAGCTGAAGCCTGTGCTGTCGGAACCTCAGTACCAGAAACGGATTCAAGAGCCACCATGGGCGATAACATAAAAGCTGCAAAAAAGTCGATGCAGGTTGTATCAGTACCGTGACTGTAAGGGTTTTACTGGTACAGAGTCCGCCAATAAGGTCGCTAAACTCCACTCGATGGCCAGGATACGTTAATCCATGAAGCTTGCCGATGCTTGAGTATTGGTACTGGAATTGCAGGCCATGATGCCTGAGCATGGCACCAGGAGCTCTCCAGAGGTGGAGGCCTCGGAAGCATCCTCGGACCCCACTAAGACTTTGGAGGAAGGTCCTCCCGCCAGGGTTGTTTGGCCAGTATGTCCTCCTCCAGGGCAACGCCCGAGGCATCTCGATGCTTAGAAGGAGATCTACCCTTGGAGGGCCGGCCAGCCTTCGATGAAAACTTAGGTTCCGATCCCTGAGAGGAAGATGAAGCTCTCAATGACGTTGATGCTAAAGATACTGCATTGGAGGCAAAGAGGGTGCCCACCTTTGTAGCTCGATTCTGTGGACCTCTCTTTGTCATCTTCCTACAAAGAGGCCATTCTGATGGCTGATGATCCGGTCCTAAGCATTTTAGACACCAGTCATGGGTGTCTGTGGCCGAAATGGTATCGCCATATTTGGAACACTTCTTAAAACCACTGGATGGTTTTTCCATTGTGTCTGTGACAAAACGGAAGGCCTAAGCCTAAGATGGCGTTGATGCACGTGAAGGAAAGAAATAATTCTTTTCTTCACAGATTTTTATTTTTTTTAAAAAAGAAAGCAAGCACCGATGGAGCTCGGTGCCAGCACCAAAGGCAGACGCGACCACAAAAAATAAGAAAAAAGACAAATTTTTTGTGGTGACAGGAATTGCTTTGTCAGCTCCACGGAAAATGAAGAACTGAGGAGGGAGAGCTGGGAAGGCAGCTACGCAAGTGCAGTGGGATGCTCCCAAAAGCTTTACTATTGAACACTGGGGAGCATTCCCATGCGGGCTCCATCGGTACAGACGTCACCCATATGTGAAAACTATATTTCTGCTTGTTCCTAGAGATAGTACAGTATTGACGTTTTTCCTTTCAAAGGATGAGCAGTGAATAATGAAAGCAGAGAATGACTAGCAGAGTTTACTGTTATCATTTATATTGGGACTTTAGTAGATGGACCAATGCATTTCAAGTGAGATACCAGACTAGCTATTTGATATAGTATATGATCGCAGGCATTTAAACCTCTGTGCTGTTCCCTCCGTGTTGAAAGAATAACTTGCATAAGCAGCGTTTTTTTGGATTAACAAACATCTTGAAAAGATGCTTATGGAGGACTGGCTGATACATGTGGACAGCACATATTGAGCTAATAGATATTTTTAATTGCATTGGAAAATGAGTAAAGATGACTTTGGACCACACCTATGATTATATCATAACAAACCATGTGATTGTGAAGTATTGTGTTAAACTGTTCTATGTATCTCTGCTCCATTTTAACCTGTAGGTGCTGCTGCTGTGCTGCTGCTATGCTGCTGTACCCCAGGTTACTGTTTGATATGCGCTGTCAGGGTTTAATTGAAACTTCCGCCACAGTGGCACACCGAAAGAGCTTGACATACTCCCTGGGGAGACTCCATGGGTGATCTTCACTATACTCAGTTTTACTGTATCTTTAAAAGAGTATCACAGTGGAAGAAAGGCAGCACCAGTACATTAACAAACAAAAAAAATCCCACAAAAAAACACAACCTTTCAGGCACATGAAATTCCAGGTAGCAGGGATTTCTAGGCACCATGGCGACCTGGAGCCTGGGATTTGTTGAGACCTTCCCTAACCAGCAAAACTGCCTGCACTGCAAACCAATCAGAAGGAACACTACACAATTTTTTCATATTAAAAATGTGTGATTTCAGAGGTTCAAATTCAGGCTCTGTAAGCAGTCAAAAGAACTAATTCAAGGGTTTTAACTCTCCTTGATGGGCTTGAGCGAAATTCCTTTTTTAGTACGTGGCACTCACTACACCTATTGGGACAATGTTTAAATAGCCTACATAACAGCAAATTACCCAGGTACTTATTATGCACATACTTTATGTAAATTTTCAAATTTGCTTATTTAGCTTTTTATAGACTTCTCAGAATCGAAGCAGTTTATAGATTACATAAACTCTAAACTATTCCAAAGAACGTAGAAAATTAGAACTTGGGAGGATAATGTTGAACAGGTACACTGAACTTTGAAATTAATACAAAGAAAGAACAAAATTATTTACAGTCAAACCTCGGTTTTCATGATTAATCCGTTCTAAGAAGTCTGACTAAAACCGAAACGTACGAAAACCGAAGCAATATTTCCCATAGGAAATAATGTAAATTCAATTAATCCGTTCCAGACACCCAGCTCCTGTCACTTCTCTCACCTGCCCGATCGTCCACAGGACAGCAAACACACAGATATTGTACTGTACGGCACTGCAACATCTCCTGCTTACATTGACAGCTACCCTGCTACCTCCGAGCCTGAGGGGGCGCTCCAGAGAACAGGCAGGCAGTGGAGAGATCGGGGCCTTCCTCTCTGTGCAATCCTTGCATCTCTGACTCTGGCTCGAGGATGTGGCTCAGCTGACTTTCGCTTCTCAACACGCGATCGGTGAGTCCGGGGGGTAGTGCTGCCGGGACTTCTGGGGGGTAGTGCTGCCGGGACTGGGCGGGCAGTGTATACAGACCAGCGCCATTCTTTACGAAAACCGAGGCGATATCCGATAACCGAGACAAAATCTCAGTCAGAAAAGACGTCGAAAACCGAAACGTACGAAAACCAGGGCAAACGAAAACCGAGGTTTGACTGTACATCTAAATTACATTGAGCAAGGGATGCCAGTACCAAAAGCAGTGAGGTGGATAGGTGTTGATAATTTGCTAGGGGAAGGACATATGACGGGAAGAAAGTGTTTTAGGTTTCTCTATCAAAGTATTCATTGAAAAAATGTATTTTAAAGGCCCCTATGGAATTTTATGTCATAGACAGCTTGTATGCGCAAAGAGAATATTCCAAATGGTTGGTGTTTTGGCTGCTTTTTACTTTTAGTGAGGATGTTGAAGGTATTTTGTGAATTTGTTCTTTTGGATCTGTGTTTTGTGTAGTAGTGACTGAAGGTAATCTGAGGCCAAGTTGTGGGATGCTTTGATCATCATCAATAGGACTTTGTATTTTGTTTGGCTTATTATGGGAAGCCAGCAAAGCTGCTTCAGTATTACCGTTATATGTTCCGTTCCGGATACACCAGCAGCGGTGTTTTGTACCTTCTATAGTGGATGAAGAGGGCATTTCGGTAAGCCTTGGAGGATTATGTTACAATAGTCAATATGTGGGAACACCAGGGTGTGAAATACTATACGGAAGTCATTGATATGCAGTAGAGATTGTAGGTATTGTAGCATTCTCATTTTGTAGTATACAAGTCTTATGTGTAGTTGTAAGTTAAGGCACGGGTCTAGTACTATTATTCCTAGGTACCGTACTTGATGTTTTAAACCTCTAGTTCAGTTCCAGGAATTTTCAGAGATGTTGGGGAGGTCAAAACCTGCATCTCAGTGTTCTTGTAATTCACGGAAAGGTTATGCATTGATAAATGTTTCAATGCAGTCAAAAACTGACTGACTATCAAAATGGTGTACATGGGGCTTGTGGTAGAGAAGGGTATTGAAAAGACTGCAGCTACAAAGTACATGCACAAGTAGGCATATTTTGAGCAAGGATAAACTGGTGTGTTTATGCTTGAAAAAGCATAGTTACTCACCTGTAGCAGGTGTTCTCCATGCAAAGCAGGAATAAGTCCTCACATATGGGTGACGTCACCAACGGAGGCCACGCAGAATGCTCTCCAGCTTCTATTAGAACTTTTAGGAGCTGCACCGCATATGCGTGCCAGCTACGGCACCATCTTCAAGTCAAATTTTAAAGCAGTAGCCAAGAAGAATACTCCTCAGGGCGGGGAGAGAGGGTTGAGAAAGCATAGAGCAGCGCTTCAATCTGGGGTGAGAGCAGGAGCTCCCCCTTCCTCCCCGAGCAGCCAATCATCAGCCCAGCTCAACGGCTTAAGAACTGCCGTTGCCGGGGCCTCAGCTGAGCAGCGCTTCAATCCGGTGTGAGAGCAGGAGCTCCCCCTTCCTCCCCGAGCAGACAATCAACAGCCCAGCTCAACGGCTTAAGAACTGCCATTGCCAGGGCCTCAGCTGAGCAGCGCTTCAATCTGGGGTGAGAGCAGGAGCTCCCCCTTCCTCCCCGAGCAGCCAATCATCAGCCCAGCTCAACGGCTTAAGAACTGCTGTTGCCGGGGCGGGCCTGCGCCTTGCGGGCCCGCGCCTGTGGGCCTCGCAAGAGGGCCCTTTGGCGTGGCCCGTGGCGTCGGTTTCTGGAGGCTATATTGATGTCAGGTACAACTTCAGGAACACATCGACAAACACGAAACACTCGACGACCACCAACACGGATTTCGTCCCAACCATGGAGTCGAAACTCTACTGATCTACCTCTTCGACAGCATCATAAGAATAATTGACAACACCAGGAAGGGAATTATAATGATCTTCATCGACATCTCCTCAGCTTTCGACACAGTTGACCACAATACGCTCCTGGAGAGACTAAAGAACACTGGTATACACTGTATCACATTGAAATGGTTCCACTCGTACCTAACCGAAAGACAGTTACAGGTCAAGGTGGGACACGACACCTCCCGACCCATAAATGTCCAACAAGGAGTACCGCAAGGATCCGCACTCTCAGCACTCCTATTTAACATCTACATCCAACCAATATGCAACATTATTAAAGAGAACAACATTCAATACACAATATACGCAGACGACATCATGATATACACCCCGATATCAATCGACAACCCAGACTTCTCTAAAATAACAGACTGCCTTACCCAAATGACGAGTTGGTGCCAAAACAACAACCTCGCAATAAACTACAACAAGACCGAAGCTTTAATCATCACGCGGAACCAAAGCTTCATATACCCACCAAACAAAGATACAAAGTACCACGATACCGATAAGATCAGAGGTGAGATACCTTGGGGTTACTCTGGACAATAAACTCAATCTCAAACCACACATTGACAAAACAATCCAAAAAGCCTACTACAAGATGCGAATCAGGAGACTGAAACCACTCCTCGCCCCAGAACACTTCCGTACCGTCTGTCAAGCACTGATAACCCCACTACTGGACTTCTGCAATCCGATATACCTTGGACTACCGAAACAAGCCCTCAAACCACTCCAACTGGCACAAAACACTGCAGCACGAATCATATCCGGAGCTGCAAGGCAGGAGCACATCACACCTACCTTAAAGGACTTACACTGGGCTCCCAATCAGTGCACGCATCAGATACAAGACTATCATAAACCTATTTAAGATAAAACAGCACACATCAGCCAACAGCCTCCACACGCTCATACAACCAGAAACCAGCACACGTCCTAGAAGAAGACAAACATGCAACCGAGTCAGTACCCCAAATGAATACAAGCACACACGCAAGGACACAACAGACAGAGCACTCTCCATGGCTGCTCCAACAATATGGAACAATCTACCGGACGATTTAAGGGCAACTCCAGACCTCAAAGACTTCAGAAAACAGCTGAAAACCATACTGTTCATAGAGCACTATGGACACATCACATAATCTAAGAGAATGTATAACAGCACACAATACCTCCTAACAGTATGTAGATAAAATGTGTCTTAGCACCACTGTAGATAGCCCACTTTGTACATAGCTCAAACAAATCTAGCACACAACACAGCCCACACACAACTAAGTTTCACCCTCACTGCATGTATAACACACCCACTTTACCTGATTGCTTGCTGTGATACCACCTTGATTATTAAGATAAGGCGGTTTAGAAATACTGTTAAATAAAATAAAATAAATAAATGTCCTGCTTATTTATCTGGGTAATGTGCTGTTCCGTGTCTCTCTCCTCTTATCTGTTTGACTGTTTCTTTACTCTACTCTGTCCTATCTTATAATTGGCGTTCTTTTCTTTTTCACTAAATGATGTAGTATTGTAAACCGCTCTAATACCTTTTTGGTCTGAGCGGTATATCAAATTCAAATAAACATAAACAAACAGTTACTCACCTGTAACAGGTGATCTCTGGAAACCGCAAGAATCAGTCTTCACATATGGGTATAGTCACTACCAACGGAGCCCGAGTAGGAACACTCAACAGCATCAAACTGGAAAGCTTTTCGGAGCAATTCACTCTGCCTGCGCATTTATAACATACGGAAAGGATTCTTACTAGTATTCATGGACATCTCTACAGCCTTTGACACTGTGTCTCACACCATAATGTTGCAACGCCTACAGCAAATCGGAATAAATAAGAACACCCTAAAATGGTTCACCTCGTACCTAGGAGACCGGACACAAGTCAAATGTGACCAAAAGAAATCACTACAGTTCCCACAGGAATACAGGAATACCACAGGGTTCAGCACTATCATCCATTCTCTTTAACATATACATACATTCAACCCATATGCAGCATCATTAAACACCACAAACTACTTTACCACCTGTATGCAGATGATATGGTATACACCCCAGTCAACCTACAGTCACCCGACATGACAACAATGACAAAATGCACTGAAGACGATCTCATGGCTCACCGATAACCTTACAGTCAACTTTGACAAAACAGAGGCCATGTTTATCACCAGAGACTCCACCTTCATTCCACCACAATCAACATCTTGGACAAAGCCATCGCAGTCAAGTACGAGGTAAGGTACCTGGGCATTACCTTAGACAGAGATCTGAATCTAAAGTCACATATTGCTAATACTGCAGCAAGAGTTTACCACCAACAGAATTATCAGAAAGCTCAAACCAATCCTTACCCAGGACCACTTCTGCACAGTCTGTCAAGCAGTCATCACTCCACTGCTTGACTATGGAAACTCATTATACCAAGGTCTCCCCCAGCAGATTATCCACCCACTTCAAATGGTGGAAAACACTGCAGCACGCATCATCACGGACACTGCAAGATCGGACCACATCACCCTTGTCCTACAACTACATCGGCTCCCAATAATCGCCAGGGCCAAATTCAAAACAATCCTGAACATCTTTAAAATTTTCCACCACCTCTCCGCGGATGCACTCCAGGATATAATAGCCAAAGACGCCAGCAGCAGACCCAACAATGTCAACAAGATAAGCACACCAGCAGGTTATCACAGAACTAAACAAGCAAAGTCCAAGAGAGCACCCTCGCTGCTAGCCCCTGCAATGTGGGACTCCCTCCCTATGGAATTAAGGGCACTGAGCAACTCTAAAGACTTCCATAGGGCACTGAAAACCTTGCTCTTTACTGAGGCCTACGCACAAGCACCATAAGTTGCTATACTTATATCACCCGCTTGGCCCAACACCTACCTACAATACCTGACGCCTTCCACCCTCCACACCTAGACTTAATTACTCTGTATTTATGTTTGTGAGCCCTACCCTATTCTGTTGAATGTGAACCCATGTGTGTTGTAACAACTTTGATTGAAGGATAAAGTGGTACATAAAACTGTCTAAATAAATAAATAAAATTTACCTTCCCAAGTCCTCTCCTCAGTTGAGTTCATAGCTGAGAGATAGAGGGAAAAAAAAGAATACCCTACAACTCCTAGGGGAGGAGAGTGGGTTGCAAAAACGGATTCCTACTGTTCCCAGAGATCACCTGTTACAAGTGAGTAACAACGCTATCTCCAGAAACAAACAGGAATTCAGTCTTCGTATCTGGGGCTCACTAGCTCCCAGGTACCAGACTGGAAGTGGTAGCAGTGGTATCTCCGAGGCTAAAAAATATAGCCAAGATGGTATAGATACAAAGTGGCCCCACTGGACTCAATTACAGTTGGCAAGACCATCACCAGGGGTCTGGTGCCAGAAGTAGTCTGAGACAGAGGGTAGGCATTGCAGTTCCCAAAAAGGTGCCAGAGGATAGCCTGGCCAAAGACAGAATCCCGAAGGGAGTCCCCGTCTAGGCAGTAGTGTGCAGCGAAGGTACGGATGGAGGACCAGGTAGCTGCTTAACAGATTTCGTAAATGGAGAGAAAACAAAGGTTGGCAATCAAGGTTGCCATGGCTCGCACGTTGTGAGCAGTGATGTGACCATCCAGGGAGAGTCCCACTTGAGCATAGGCAAAAGAAATGCAGTCTTCAATCCAGCTGGATAGGGTGTGCCTCGTTACTGGCAGTCCAAGGTGACTTGGATCAAAGGAAATGAATAATTGACAGGATTTCCGGTGATTCTTGGTTCTGTCCAAATAGAAAATCAGTGAGTGCTTGCAATCTAAAGTGTGTAGCGCTGCTTCAGTCCAAGAGGCATATGGTCAGAGGAAGATGACCAGTAGTATCACAGATTGGTTGAGACGAAAGGGTGAAACCACCTTTGGAAGGAAGTGTGGATGAGTATGGAGAACCACCTTGACATGGTAGAACCAGAGGTATAGAGGATCTGACACTAAAACCTACAGTTCGCTGATACGGCCTAGGGCGATGAGGAATATTACCTTCCAAGACAAGAGTTTTAAAGACGTTGTGGCTAAAGGCTCAAAAAGGCAGCTTTAGAAGGTCCCAGGCCAGTGGTGGTGGTTTGATCTGTGGCTTGGAGATCAGGAAACCTCTCATAAATCGTTGCACCAAGGGGTGTGAAGAAATGGGATGCCTGTCCAACAGCCTATGTTAGGATGAGATGGCACTCGGATGAACTCTGGCCAAGTTAGTCTTGAGCCCAGCCGAGGACAAGTGGAGGAGATATTGTAAAAGGAATGCCACCGGGCAGACAGAGGGGTCAATGTTTCGGTGTACACCAGGGAGTGAACCTTCGCCATTTGAAGGCATAAGAGCCTCTGGAAGACTGCTTGCGAGATGCAAGTAGGATATCTTTGACCTGTTGTGGAAAGTCAAGGTCAAATATTATTCTTTCAGCAGCCACGCCGTGAGATGGAGGGCTTGTGGATTGGGATGGAGAAGCATACCATGATCCTGAAAGAGCAGGAGTGTCACATGTCCCAGGCAGAGAGGTGGAGTCTGCGCCAGACAAAAACAGCAGAGGAAACCATAGCCGACAAGGCCAGTAAGGGACTATTAGGATCATGGAGTCCCTGTCGGCCTGCAGCTTGAACAGGGTCTTTGGTATTAAGGGGATGGGCAGGAATGCATAAAGTAGGCCCTAGGACCTTTCCCCCATGAAGAAGGAAGACATTCACTGCTTGGCTGTGCTGGGAGGGAAGCCTCGAGCAAAACAGTTAAAGTTGTGCATTCTCCTGCATGGTGAACAGATCTATTCTGGGGGTATCCCATACATGGAAGATCACAGATGCCACTTCCCGATTCAAAGTCCACTCATGTCTACATAGGATACAGCTGAGTCTGTCCACAAGGAGATTGAGTTTGCTTAGGAGATACACCGCCCTAAGATGGATGCTGTGTATAATGCAGAAGAACCAAAGACGAAAGGCTTCCTGGCAGAGGGGATAGAAACCCGTTCCTCCCTGTTTGTTCACATAGAACATGGCCACCTGGTTATCCATTCGGACTAAAACATGTTTGCCCAAAAGTTGGGAAAGTCCCATTCCAACCTTAAGCCAGGAGTCTCCATCCCACCCACCCTCTGAGATGTAAATAATTAATTTGTGTTTACTTGTGTGTCTGTTAGTATCCTTATGCATTTAGCTAATTGGAATTTAGTTTAAGGTACATAGTTTCACTCTGTTCCATGTACATGAGTATGCATCTGTTTATGCACTACTCAAAATATTGTTAGTTGTAAACTGTAATTGATCCTTGGAAATCATGGTATAGAAATTGTAACAAAATAAATAAAATTTTAAAAACCTGAAGGGCATTCGTGAGTGCACACAGCTCCAGGAGGTTGATCTGCAACAGAGATTCCTGTTGTGTCAACTGCCCCTATGTGGTGAGACTGTCCAGGTGTGCTCCCCATGTGAGTTTGGAAGAGTCAGGGTGCATTGAGATGAAGGCATCCGAAAAGGTGACCCTCTGAGTACGTTTTGAAGGGAGCACCACCACTGAAGTGAGTTGACAAGTGGAGGGGTGATGCAAATCTTGTCTGAGACACACCCGGTCGCTTGGGTCCATTGAGACGACAGAGTCCATTAGGCTTGCCGCATATGCAGGAGGGCTTAAAGAATGACATGGACTGTGGAGGACATGTGCCCCTGAAGGAGCAGCATTTCTTGAGCTGTCACTGCACTGTGACTCCTTATGCTGTTGGCCAGCTTGACGAGTTGGGCAGAATGGTCCTGTGGAAGGAAAGCTCGGGCCCGATGAGTGTCCAGAAGTGTTCCGATGAATATGAGCCACTGAGATGCAACCAGGTGCAATTTTGGAAAGTTTAGGATGAATCCAGATCTTGAAGTACAGCAATGGTGCGATGAATAGATAGTTTTACCTCTTGTGGAAATTCTCCCCTGATTTGCCAGTCGTCTAAGACCCCCAAAGTACAAAGGTAGGCCACAGCCATGCCTTTTGTGAACACACTGGGTGTGGAGGCTAACCAAAAGGGGAGCACGCGATACTGGTAGTGGGTTTGCTGGAACCGAAAAAGCAGACACTGTGCTAAGGGTGGATAAGCAAATATCTGTATGCCTCCTTGAGGTTTACATAATCTAGCCAGTCGTTCCTCTGAAGATATGGCAGAAGTGTACGAAGAGAGATCATTTTGAGTTTTTCTCCAACAAGGAATTTGTTCAGGTACCTTAGATCTTGGCGGGGCCTGAACCCTCATGTTTTCTTGGGGATAACATAGTAACATATTAACATAGTAAATGACGGCAGATAAAGACCAGTATGGTCCATCCAGTCTGCCCAGCAATACGGCAAGAGGAGGTGCACCTGTCGCTCTGTGCAGGCCACCCCTCCCCATGTCTTTGTTTAGGGGTGGACCCACCACTCCAAGTAGGACACCCCTATTTGTTGAGAAGTTAGATGGTTCAGTTTATTTTGTTTTTATCCTGTTGCTGTAAAGGTGCTTGTCCCATGCTGTTTTGAATTCCATCACCGTGTTTGCCCCCACCACTTCCATCGGGAGAGCATTCCAAGCAGCCACCACCCTTTCAGTGAAAAAATATTTCCTGAAATTGCCTTTCAATTTTCCACCCTGCAGCTTCATGTTATGCCCTCTAGTTTTGCAGCTTCCCCATCTTTGGAAGAGGTTTGTTTGTTCATCGTTCCTCTTTAAGTATTTAAAGGTCTAAATCATATCTCCCCTATCCCTCCTCTCCTCCAAAGTGTACATATTTAGGTCTTCAAGTCTCTTCTCATAAGGTTTCTTAAGCAGGTTGCAAGATATGGTCTCCAAAACTGAACACAGTATTCCAAGTGAGGCCTCACCAGCGACCTGTACAGTGGCATAAGTACCTCTTCCTTTCTGCTGGTAATCCCTCTTTGTATGCAGCCCAACATCCTCCTGGCTTTTGCCACCGCCTTGTTGCACTGTTTTGCCACCTTGAGATCATTAGAGATAATCACACCAAGGTCTTTCTCCTGAACCATGCACACCAACCTCTCGCCCCCTACTGCGCACATTTCCCTTGGATTTCTGCTATCTAAGTGCATGACACTGCACTTTTTCGCATTAAATCATAATTGCCAAGCATTAGACCATTCTTCCAGCTTTTGTAGATCTTTCCTCATGTTATCCATTCCCTCGGGGGAGTCCACTCTGTTGCAAATTTTTGTGTCATCTGCAATAAGACAGACTTTTCCATTCAGTCCTTCAGCAATATCACTCACAAATACATTGAACAGTGCCGGGCCCAGGACTGAACCCTGGGGCACCCCGCTAATCACCTTCCTTTCATTTGAGTGAGCTCCATGTACCATCACCTTCTGTCATCTGTCAGTCAACCAATTTCTAATCCAGTTTACCATCTTGGGACCCATCTATTGAGTTTATTGACAAGCCTCCTATGAGGAACAGTATCAAAGGCTTTGATGAAATCCAGGTAGATGACATCCATCACATGCCCCTGATCTAGTTCCTTGGTCACCCAGTCAAAGAACTCAGATTTGTTTGGCAAGACCGTCCTTCAGTAAAACCATGTTGCCTCGGATCTTGCAACCTGTTTTGAGAAAGTTTACTATTTGCTCTTTCAGGAGCGCCTCCATTACTTTTCCCGCCACCAAGGTAGTTTGACACGGGTCTGTAGTTTGACAATTCTTCCCTATCACCACTTTTGTGTAGAGGTATTACATCAGCCATTCTCCAGTCCTGAGGAACCTCTCCTGTTTCCAAGGATCTGTGGAATACATCCTTTAACGGCCCTGCAAGAACCTCTCTGAGCTCTTTCCTGGGATGTATCTCATCCGGTCCCATGGCTTTGTCCACTTTCAGTTTAGAAAGTTGTTCCAGCACCTCATCTTCTGTGAAAGGTGTGGTATCTACTTCATTCCCATTTTTATATTTGGGAGTCACAGCTGGTCCATCTCCAGGATTTTCTTTAGTAAAAACAGAGCAGAAGTATTTGTTTAGCATTTTTGCTTTTTCTATGTCACTTTCCACGAGTCCTTTCCCAGCACTTCTGAGTCCTGCAACTCCAACTCTGATCTTCTTCCTTTCCCGAATATACCTGAAGAAAGTTTTCTTGCCACCCTTAACATCTTTAGCAATCTTTTCCTCTGCCTTTGATTTTGCTTATCCTTATTTCTCTTTTTGACTCTGAGTTTGATCCTGTATTCATTTCTGTGTTCTTCTGTTTGCACGCTTTTGAATTTTGCGAAAGCTGTGGTTTTTGCCTTTCAGCAGCCACTTCTTTGGAAAACCAAATAGGTTTCCTTCTCTTGTTTTTATTTACTTTACTAACATATTTATCTGTTGCCCCTTTTATTGCCACCTTTAGTTTATAGCCCATTGCAATTCCACTTCCTTTATCTCCTTCCACCCCATCATCTCCTCCTTTAGGTACTCAGCCATATTATTGAAACAGAAATTAGACCTTACCTGCTAATTGTCTTTCCTAGAGTTCTCTCCGGGCCCGTCCAGGTACAAGTGGGTTGTCAATCCCCTTCAGCAACTGAGGACTGATATCTCAAACTTTGAAGAGCTGGCATCTGGCTCCCTCTGCTGGCCATACTCAGTCTAACCTTAACAAAGCAGATGAAGAGTAGTGCCCCATGATCAAAAGACACGAAACAAAAATAGTTAAGATAACAAAACACAGTAGCTTGTAGTGAGGCTGAGAGGAAGAACGAACTCAGAGCAGCGCCGCTGCTATCTGACTTAACAGGCAAAAATGTCAAGTTCGCTCTGCCTTTTTTTTTGTTTTTTTTCTAGCACAGAACAACCAACAAGGTAAAAAGGCAACTCTTGAACAAGAACCGAAACCACACTCTAGAACTCCTGGCGCGGACTTCGTCACTATCCGCAGAGTATCCAGAGACTTCCGCGCCACACTGAAATATGATCAAAAACCTGGGTGGGTCCTGGACGGGCCCGGAGAGAACTCTAGGAAAGACAATTAGCAGGTAAGGTCTAATTTCTGTTTCCTTATCGTCTCTCCGGGCCCGTCCAGGAACAAGTGGGACGTACCAGAGCAGTACCCAACCACGGGAGGGACCGAATAGGCCCGCTAGGGCGGAAAACGCCTTCGGACAGGCACGACCGTCTGTCAAGATCTCCTGCCTGCAATGTTCCGCAAACAGGAGATGCGCCGATCACGTATCCGGCCAAGAAAAAATCACCGGTCTGAACAGAAGAGACGCCACCCAAACGCCTCTGGACCGCGCGTAGAACAAGCACAAAGACTCCCCCGGAGGAAGCTACTCTATGTTCCGAAAAGGACACCCCAATCACGAGTTTCACCGAACTAGCCAGGGAGGACGGAGAAGCGGCCGCAGCTGACCTAGATCCGGCAAAGAAATTAATGCTCCGACCCCCAGAAGACGTAGTCGGTAGGAGGTATTGCTGCAGCCAGCGTTAGACCGTCGACACTGGAAGAATCGGCCACGATCCAAACAGAGGGGAGAGAGCGATTCAGCGACATAGAAAAGCCGAGAAGAGTTTTGGAAGCAAGGAGGGAACCATCCATAACAGTCCCCTGTCGCCCGAGAAGGCATACAGGTAGACCTAACCCTTAGGACGAGGAACAGAAAGTCTCCCCGAAGGGCAATTCCCAAGAGTCCTTTGAGGGAGAAATGGCTAAGCGGACGAAAAGAAGTTCTAGTAACGCCTTCAACCGCAATTCAAAGAATTGAACTGCTGGAAAAATGCTACTGCAGATGTGAAATGGCGTAAGTTGGGCCAAGTGGAAGACATTCTGCACCAAACCTCTAAAACAGGTAAGCGCTGTTAAATGCCCCTTAAGAGTATTAAGTGCCAAACCTTTCGCTAATTCCTCTTGGAGAAATAAAAGTAATTGTGGTAAATAGTTAGAGCCGGAAGAAAATTACGTTGGTTATACCAATGCTCAAACAAAACTTCCACACCCGCACATATGCGAGAGAAGTTCCCGGCCTTCTAGACCGAAGTAAGGAGCGGACATATGAAGCCGCATAACCCTCATGCATTAACCGAGCCCTCTCAAGAGCCAAAGCCGAAGCAAGACCCGATCCACTTGTGGCAGGAGAACGGAGCCCTGATTTAAGAGCTTGATCCGATCCAGTAGGCGCCCAGGAGGAGCTACCAAAAGTCGCATAAGATCGGCATACCAAGGACGCCGCGGCCAATCCGGCGCAATCAGAATCACCAATCTTCAATGACCCGCTATGCGTTGAATAAGCCGACTGAACAGCAGCCAAGGAGGGAAACCCATACAACAGAGTGTCCAATGGCCAAGGTTGTACTAGAGCATTCAATCCTTCTGACATGTGCTCTGTGTGTCTGCTGAAAAAAAAACGGTTTGCCTACGCAATGCCGAACGTCACCATAAGATGCATCACCGGCTGACCCCAACGTACTACCAGTTCGTGAAACACTGCAAGGTTCAACTCCCATTCTCCGGGATCGAGGATATTGCGACAGAGAAAAACTGCCTGCACATTTTGCTCGCCTGCCACATGCGCAGCTGACCACGCTAAGAGATTGAACTCGGCCCAAGCCATCAACTCCTGAGATTCGGCGAGAAGAAAAAAACTCTTGGTTCCGCCCTGACCATTGATATATGCAACTGTCACTGCATTGTTGGAGAATAATCAGAGCGCAGTTCCTTCTAGTAAGGTCTGGAAGAGCTGAAGAGATCTTCTGCGCTTGTCCCATGCTTTCTGCTCATGCCATTCCAGACTCTATTACCTTCACTGGGAAACGAATCCATGCATCTTCCACTCTTTCCTGATGCCGGCTATGAGAGAAGTAGATAAATAACATAAAAATATATATATGACCTCTATCTCTTGGTCCCAAACAGGGACTTCCAAGCACTGTATAATATACCACATATATTATTAAAGATCAAATCATAGAATAAAAATTAACAATAACCTCAGTTTTCTTAAGATGTACATTTTGCAATGAGTTGTCTACCTGAAGCCAGGGGAATGCGAGAGACAGCGATTCTTCGTTCACAAAACTCAGACAAAGAACGCCGCCAGGGAACCAAGGAGCCGCAGATAGTGCCACGCTGTCGACGCTCGAAGAAGCAAAAGAGCGGCAGCGAGGACTAGATGTCCCCCCGTAGCTTAAACGATCGTAACAGAATCCCGACACGGAACTCGAACACCGTCGTTATGGACGTCGCGAACAAACACACTAGAGTGCCGAATGGATTGGCCACCTACGCCGTCTCTGAGCCCAGAGTAGCCCTAACCACTGAAGAGAACCTCTGGAAACAGAAGCAGTCCAGACAGCTGGCTCAACTACTGCACGCAAGACTCCTGAGTTAAGCGCAAGGAAGTCCAACCCCCCCTGCGGCAGAGGAAGCCTCTGCACCCTATGATTCCGACCCGACCAACTGTCGCTTTAGCCCGCTCACCGGGAGCACTGTTGGCCCTATCTGAAGCCTTGCAGAAGCAAACACTCGAAATCCCCGAAACCATGCCAGCATCGTTTGCTAAAACATTGCCAATGACTTGCCCAAGGCCACAAGGAGTGCTACTGGGAATTGAACCCTGGTCTCTTGATTTCCAAGCCAATGCTCTAACCATTAGGCTACTCCTCCACTCCGGAAGTAAAAGAGGGACCAGCTGAATTTCTGGCAGGTATGAAAGCCCACTGCTGCAGCAGCAATAAGGATTTTGTCTCCCCTTACTATAGCTTTCATGACGGCCGCGTCAGTGCCGGGATCAGTGACCACCCACGACAAATTATGGAGAAAGTGGACCTGTGCGGCAAGTTCAGCTGTAGGTATCGAATTATATGGCAGTTGAGCTCGGAGACCCCGCAGGCCCCTAGGACCCGTAATCGATGCATGTACCTTGTACGGACCATGAATTGTCAACCCCATTAGGGAAAGACAAAAAGGCCCCCACCTATAGCGAACCGAACCATAGAGAGGTCAATATGAAGAGTACTCAAATCGTGGAAAGATGCCCAGAAAGAGAAGAAAGACCAGAAACCACCTAGACCAAGGAAGGAGGTAACGAACGAAGGCCAAAAGTGCCTTTGGACAGACCAATCAAAGTTACAGAAAAAAAAATTAGCCACCCAACCAGAGAAGATCACACTCAGATAGAAATGGGCATGTGGAAATATTAAAGTGAGGTGGCCTGTAGGAAGTGCCAGGCCTTTTCCGCTGAGGGAATGGAGGGCAAAGTGACTTGATTAAGAGCACAAGAAGTGCCCGTGGGAAGCAAACCTAATCATCTGGATGGTAGGCTGGTGCTCGAACCACTAGGCTACCCCCCGTGCCTGCTGAAGAACACCAAAGAAAAAATTTAAATAGAAGAAATGTCTAACCTGTGCACAGAAGCACAGTAATTTGCCAGGCCTTTTCCCCTAGGGTAACGTGACTGGCCCACGGTCACCAGGAAACCCAGTTAGAATTGAATCCAGATTTCTGGGGTGATAGGCTGGTGCTGTTAGCACTAGGCTATTCTGCCATTCAGCTAGCTGAGAGGAAAGACTCCGGGTTTACCCAGGAAAATTGGTAAAGCTTAACAGAGACATCAAACTTGGCCAAGGGAATGGCCACTTAATGCAACACTACCCCAATGGAAGTGCCAAATGGCATATAAACAAAAACTATGAAATGAAAACGTGTCAATTGAGAAACGTTATGCCAAAGGTCAGAGCCCTGTAGTGAGTCATGGAAAGAAGCAGGCCACAGCAAAATGGAAGGACCATAGAAATACCAGTGGAAAACAAAACCTTAGGCACAAAAGAAAGACCTTACGGCAGATACAGCAGCCGAACCATAAAAATACTGATAAGATAGCCAGGGAATATGAGAGCCAGAAAGGTGTATGTGACAGCTAAGCTAGTGTTACACCCGAGAGGAATGGAAAATACCCCTGGGATTCCCAGGGATGAGTCCTGTGTTCCGGAGATCCAGTCTCTTGCTCAGCCTTTAGACGCCAAAAAGCGAAAAAAATGGCTAAGGCCCCGGAGAGGAACAGCACTAACGCCGCCCTTAATCGGTACCGGGAGCATGATAACAATGCTAAAGAGAGCCCTGTTTCCAATCATGTATACATTTATGTAGTGCCCCAACTGCCCTGCTCGGACAAAGACACGGGCTCCCGAGGACAAGATTTTCCTTTACTGAGGAAAAAGCGTAGTTACTCACCTGTAACAGGTGTTCTCCAGGAGCAGCAGGAATCAGTCCTCACTTATGGGTGACGTCGGCGCCGACGGAGCCCTCGCGGAGCAATTTTCCCCAGCTTTCAAAGAAAGCCTTTGGGAATTGCAGCGCGCATGCGCGGTAGTCTTCCCGCCCGAAGGTGCCATCTTAGCCAGTCAGATGACATAGCTAAAAAGACAGCATAAAAATTTGCAAAAGAACATAAGCAGACGATTGCAACTCCAAGGGGAGGAGGGAGGGTAGTGAGGACTGATTCCTGCTGCTCCTGGAGAACACCTGTTACAGGTGAGTAACTACGCTTTCTCCAGGACCAAGCAGGAAGTCAGTCCTCACTTATGGGACTCCCAAGCTCAAGGCTACCGGAGACCCTAAGCACAAAAATGAGCTCCCTCTAGCTCAGCAGCACAGAAGGATAGAATCTTCGCTGAATTATCACCCACCGGTAGCCCACATCCGGGATGGAGGGTAGGAGTTGCTCAGACCTCAAAGAGATTACGGAGGACTGCCTGTCCGAAAGCACTGTCCCTACGGGACTCCCTCTCGAGACAGTAATGGACCGCAAAAGTCTGGCTCGAAGACCAAGTAGCGGCCCGGCAGATGTCTGCCAGCGGAACAGAGCGGAGGTAAGCCACTGACGTGGCCTTTGCCCGAACGCAATGAGCCGTGACTCGACTTTCTAAGGCGAGTCCGGCTGCCCCATAAGCCCAAGAGATACAGTCCGCAACCCAGATGGACACAGAGTACGCTTGGAGACCGGGAGCCCCAATTTATTGGGGTCAAAGGACCACAAAAAGCTGCGCAGCTTTACGGTGCTCCCGCGTACGGTCAAGGTAGAAGTTCAACGCCCTTCTACAGTCCAGGGTATGGAGGACCGTCTCAGCTCGGCTGGAGTGTGGTCTGGGAAAGAAGGTTGGAAGTACCACCTCCTGATTCAAGTGAAAAAGGGGAGACCACTTTAGGCAGAAACTTTGGGTGAGTCCGTAGGACTACCCTATTCCTGTAGAACCGAGTGTAGGGGGGATCAGACACGAGGGCCTGTAATTCACTTACGCGCCTAGCGGAAGTGAGGGCTATCAAGAACAGCGTTTTCCAAGACAGAAAACGGAGAGAGCAGGTAGCCATAGGTTCAAAAGGCGGACAGGTGATCCGCTGTAAAACCACATTCAGGTCCCAGTCAGGCGCTGGCGGGCGCAGAGGTGGTTTAAGTAGTAGGAGACCTCGGAGAAACCTCGCTACGAGAGGGTCGTTGGAGAGAGGTCTGCCGTCCACCGGCACATGATGTGCGGAAAGAGCACTGAGGTGAACTTTGACGGAGTTGGACTTAAGTCCCAGATTAGAGAGGTGTAGCAAGTACTGTAAGATCACCGACACCGGGCAGGAGAAGGGATCCTGAGACTGTTGGGTACACCAGACTGCAAAGCGACGCCATTTAAGGGCGTAGCATTTGCGGGTAGAAGGCCGTCGCGAAGCCAAGACGACCTCCTCCACCTCTGCCGGCAAGAGGAGAGGAGCAAGGACTACCCTCTCAGCAGCCAGGCCATGAGGTTGAGAGACCTGAGGTTGGGGTGCAGTAGGGACCCCTGATCCTGGGTGAGGAGATCCGGTTGCACCCCCAGAGGGATTGGATCCTCCACCGCCAGTTGCAGCAAGAGCGGAAACCACGGCTGCCTGGGCCAGCGAGGGGCCACCAGGATCATGAAAGCTTTGTCTCGGAGAACCTTGAAAAGGGTCCGAGAGACTAACGGGATGGGAGGGAAAGCGTACAGAAGGCTCCCCGACCATGAGATCAGAAAGGCGTCCGCCGCCACCGAAGGGGGTGAGGCTGACGAGAGCAGAAGCGAGGAAGCTGCCGGTTGTGAGGACTGGCAAAAGAGATCCACTGTGGGGAGGCCCCACCTGAGGAAGAGCTTCTGAACGATCAAGGGGTCCAGACGCCACTCGTGCGGCTGGAGGACCCTGCTGAGTTTGTTGTCCGCCAGGCAATTTTCTTGGCCCGGGAGATAAACTGCCTTGAGGAGAATGCCGTGACTGACGGCCCAAGAGCAGAGCTTCTGTGCCTCCCGGCAGAGGAGGAAGGAGCCAGTGCCCCCCTGCTTGTTCACGTAGAACATGGCAACTTGATTGTCCGTCTGGACAAGGAGGGCGTGTTGGGAGGTCAGGTGGGAGCAGGCCTTGAGAGCGAGGCGGCTCGCCCTGAGCTCCAGGAAGTTGATCTGCTGAGCAGACTCCCACTTGGTCCAGAGGCCCTGCGTACGTGCCTCTTGGCAATGGGCTCCCCCGCCCAGGAGGGATGCATCGGTGGTCAGCACCAGGGTCGGCTGAGGTGACTGGAAAGGCATTCCCAATACCAGGTTCGGCTGCCGGAGCCACCACCGGATAGACGAGACCAGCGGCTCGGAGACGCGCACCAGGTCTGCTAGGCCGCCCGTGGCCTGTCGCCACTGCTGGCGGAGACACCACTGAGCAGGCCGCATATTCAGGCGGGCATTGGGGGTCACATGGACGGTGGAAGCCATATGGCCGAGCAGTCTCAGGAAGCGCCTGGCGGAGACCAGGGGCTGGCTGCGAAAGCGGTCGGCTAGGTCCATGAGCCGCTGAGCCCTGTCGAGCGGTAGGTACGCTCGCGCGCCTGAGGGGTGTACAGCCTTGCGCCGATGAACTCGAGATCCTGTGAGGGGAGCAAAGTGGACTTTGCGAAGTTGATGACAAAGCCCAAGTGCTGCAGCAGAGTCACCGTGCGGCACGTGGCGGTGGTGACCTCCTGAGCGGATGCTGCTCTGATGAGCCAGTCGTCGAGGTACGGAAAAACATAGAGGCCGTGAAGCCGGAGATGGGCCGCCACGACCGCGAGACATTTTGTGAAGACTCGCGGTGCGGAGGACAGGCCGAAGGGCAGTACTCTGTACTGGTAATGATTTCCTGCCACCACAAACCTTAGGTATTGGCGGTGGCTTGGGTGGATGAGGATGTGCGTGTAAGCATCCTTTAGATCCAAGGAGCATAGCCAATCTCCCTGCTGGACCGAAAGAAAAAAGGATAAATACAGAGGAAAATCAACTTTTTCGCGGGGACAAGACGGGGACGTCTGTAGGGCTCCGCGGAAAAAAGAAGACTGGCTAAGATGGCACCTTCGGGCGGGAAGACTACCGCGCATGCGCGCGCTGCAATTCCCAAAGGCTTTCTTTGAAAGCTGGGGAAAATTGCTCCGCGAGGGCTCCGTCGGCGCCGACGTCACCCATAAGTGAGGACTGACTTCCTGCTTGGTCCTGGAGAAAGAGAGAGCGCCTTCGCCCCTTCCTCATAACCTTAGTTACCTAACTTGAAGAAACCCGGCTATGGGCGCAGAAGCAGCCCGGGAGTCGTTCCCGCCAAAATGAACCGCTGAGAAGGCCTGCCGCAACGGTCGGCTCCATGCCCAAGAGGCCCAAAAAAGCCAGCCGAGTCACCCAAGCAACTTGAAAAACTCAGCCAAAGCCATCGCGAAACCGGCCCTCAGAAGTGCCGCGGGAAAAAGAAGGCCCCCTGAGAAGAAATAAAATGGCCGCCAAACTCACACAACTACTAAGAAGCTGAAAACCGACTAACCTTAAGAAGAAAAACAGCTCTTCCTTCAGCTCTTACACCCGCTGCTAGCGGGGAAGGAAGCTGAGTAGCGGGGGTAGCAGGCAGGTATCTGGGGCTCCCAGCACCGCTCTGCTCTCTTCTGTATCATCCGGAGCTGAAAAATTGAGACAGGCCCTGCCTCTTCAGCTCCGTGCCTCTGAGCGCCGACAAAAAGCTGTCGGCAGCAAGTGCTACTGAAAGGAACCCTGCTAGGATCCCTGGTTCTGAAAACACCAAAAAGAAATCAAAGAAATAAAAATTATCAAAGTCTTAAGCATCTCTGAAGGGGGAGCCAGCCAGGAACACGTCCTTCAGCTGCTGAGGACTGATAAGACTGAGTATGGCCAGCAGAGGGAGCCAGATGCCAGCTCTTCAAAGTTTGAGATATCAGTCCTCAGTTGCTGAAGGGGATTGACAACCCACTTGTTCCTGGACGGGCCCGGAGAGACGATAAGGAAGTCAGTGTTTTTGACGTTTAGGACTTTGAGCTTGCTATGCTTGGCCTGTACCTTGGCTTTTATCTCAAACCACACCTTGTGATGATCGCTGTTGCTCACAGGGGCACTCACGCAGACAGACAAGCTATCACCGTTGGTGAGCACTATATCCAGCATTGAGCTTTCCCTGGTTAGTTCCATGACCATTTGTCTAAGTGATACATCTTGGAGAGCATATATAATTCTTTTGCTTCTTTCCAGATGTGCAGGAGTAATCCAATCCACATCAGGTAGGTTAAAGTCACCCAAAATGATCGCTTCCCCCTTTGTGGCTATCTTGGCAATATCTATAATCAATTCGTTATCTCTCTCTTTGAGTCGGAGGTCTGTAGACTACAGCAGTACGGATGATAGTGCCATCTCCTCTTTCCAAAGCAATCCAGAGCGCTTCTTCTTTTCCCCATGTCCCCTGCATTTCAGTAGCTTTAATCGTGCTTTTGACAAGAAAGTAAGGAGAGTAGAAGCCCTGTGCTCTTGGGTGAGCGGAACTCTTTCTACTGCCCCTGAGCTAACAGGGTGAACACCTCATCTGATAGGAGATTTGTCTGCAAGGGGTTTTCAGGATAATCTCTTGTAGAGGTGTGTGGGGGGGAATAAGCTTTCAAAAGGTTTGCAAATAGCCCCTTTGGACAAGGTTAAGAGTCCACTGCTCTGATGTGATGAGGTGTCACCTGTGGGCATAGGAACAGAGTCTGCCTGCTATGTGTAGGGGTGGGGGACCCCCACAGAGGCAGAGTAGTTATGCTCTCTAGGAAGGAGTCAAAAACCAGGTGCTTGGCTGTAGCTGTGCAGCTGATTGTGGCTTAGGCATCTTAGGCTTTTTGGGCTAGCGAGGGCCCTGTCATCACTGATGTTGCTGCTGAGGTTGGCAAGCAGCTGCAGGTGGATAAGGATAGTATCTTTTCTTCTTAGGATAGAAAGACTTCTTTGAACTAATCTTTCTCCTAGACGGGTCTGACATTTTTCTGAGAGGTGTTTGAGAGTGAAATCTATCTCAATCTCACCAGCCTTTTTTCTACAACCTTTGCCAAAGAGGTCCTCTCCAGAGCAGGGGATGTTGCCAATTTATCCTGAACCCTCCGCTCAAGGTCAGATGCCTGGAGCCAGACCATTCTGCGAGCACCGATGCAGACTGCTGAAGCTCTGCTGGATGACTCAAAGGCATCCAAAGATGCTCTGGTAAGTAACTTGGGTATATTCTGATTTTGCCTGATTAAAGGTCTGGAATATATCACGTTTGTCATCAGGAAGGATAGGGGCAAGGTTCTCTAGATCTGGAGATATCTTAGAGATACATGCCCATATAGAGCATGCAAGAAGTAATCCTGAAGTGAGCATGCATGTCTGAAAGCACAGACTTCCAAAGGCATCCGGAGTTCTGGAGTCCTTGTCCAGAGACATGGGAGAATGATTTTTATAACTTGATGCAACACATCGCCGATTTCACCTTCATGGATTGATATGGTAGTTGAGGCTTTTGAAAGCCAGGACATGGTGTATCTCGCCTACATGGTATAGTCTCATTTGCTGATAGGTGGAACCATTAGCAGAGCCTCCCACACATATAGCATTAGATCCTGCAGGATGTGATGCACTGGTCACGTGGTCACCGAGGGTTATTGGATTTCCAATTCCTCTGCCCTCTGTTCTGTCTCCAGTGCCACAGTAATCTGCATGCCTGCTGCCATGTCCCAAATGAAGTCTTGAAAAGACATGTCCTCTGGCGGGGACCAACACCACCCTTGAGGTGGGGACGGATTAGAATGGAGATCCTGGGTTACCCTGGAGTCCTCCGATGCATTAATCGGAATTGGAGGTACAGTCCTATTCTAATAAAGTCAAAGTATCGATGGTCGAGGCCAAATGTAGATACCGATCGGTTGGTGCAGCAGCGGAAACCTATTGGGTACCAATTATGTCTGTCAGTTCCAAAAGGAGGCACTGGAGGGAGAAGATCCTCTGATGCAGGTTCTAGGTCTAGCATCGGCCCGGGGGGTATCGGCCATGTGCCGGATGCTGACGCCTACACCACTGGAGCTGTTGATAAAGATGGTACCAAGGCTGCCAGGAGGGCTGCCAAAGTCCTCTGAATAGTCAGGATGCGCTGGTTGAGGGAGGCGGCAGGTGCCTGGATGGAATCCCACATCAGGCTCTGAGCCACTGTCTTAAGAGCATGGAACAAATAGCTCTCCGGATGTCGAGGCCTCGAGAGCACCCTGGAAGCCCTGTTGTACTTTGGAAGTCTAGTCCTCGCACCAGGGTTGTTGAGCAGGCCTGTCTGCATCAGATGCACTTTTCGGTGAATCTCAATGACAAAGAAGGGACTTACCTCAAGGATCGGTATAGAGTTTCGATGCCAATGGTAGATTCAGTCATGTTTGGATTTTGAGGAGAACCAATAGAGGAGGCAGACATCCTCGATGATGTTGAAGCCACTGAAATAGAGTCCAGGGCAAACAGAGAACCATATGCTGTTTGGCTCTAGGCCTCTTTTTGACATTTGTTGGCACAAAGGACAATCAGTGGGTAAATGGTCTGGACCCAAACATTTTAAACACCAGTCATGTTTAATCTGTGACTGATATTGTAACAGAACACTTGGTACATTTTTTGAAGTTGCCGATTTATTTTTCCATCGAGGCAAAACAAAAAAGTTGACCAAGGCCTAATTTAGCAGCAGAAACCACCAAAATTTTGAAAAAAAAAATGAAAAATGAAAGAAAACTATTTTGAAAAGAAAAGAAATATTGGGGCTGGTATCAGGGAAGATACTGGCATCGACGGAATGGCAGAGCACAGATTTAAACCAAAAACTGAAGGTTTTCAGCAGTGACATGAAGAAAACAACCTAGAACTTAGAGGATATGGGAAGGCTGATGCGCAGGCACAGAGGAGTACTCCCAAAAGCTTTCCAATTAGACACTGACGAGTGCAGGCTCCATCAGTACTGATGATAACCATATGTGAAGACTGCATTCCTGCTTGTTCCTGGAGATGATTTATTCCCGATGTCCAAAGAGAATACCTGCTACAGGTGAGCAACTATGCTTACTCCATGGACAAACAGGAAATAAGTCCTCACGTATGGGACTCCCAAGCTACAGGCTACCGAAAAACAAGGAGGCCCAGGCCCAACACTGGAGAACAGGAAGAATAGCAAGGTAGTCCCCTCTAGGGACTCCATCAATTTAGCAACCTCAGTGTACAGCAGCACTGAGGGTAGTCAACTTTTGCAGGTAGTCTGGATGGACAGAAGGGCCAGTGGGCCGAAGTTAGACCTAGTAGCCTAGTGGTTAGAGCACTGGCTTGGGAACCAAGAGACCAAAGTTTGATTCCCACTAGCACTCCTTGGGCTTGGGGCAAGTAACTTAACCCTCCACTGCCTCAGAAGAATCCAAGTTATCAATGTCCCTGTTAAATGTACGTTATCAAGTTTAAGTTACAATGTAAACCGCTTTGACTAAAAATAATAAAGCGGTATAAAAAAAACCTGTTAACTAAATACCCAAATTGGTGCTGGAGCACAGACTAGCCGAATTTGCTGTCTCATTGTGAATCCCCATCCTGAAAATAGTGAGTTGTGAATGTGTGAATCCAAGACTATGTGGTAGTCTTGCAGATTTCCTCCATAGAGGAAAAGCGCAGATTAACAACAGAAGTGGCCATGGCTTGAACGTTATGAGCCATGACATGATCTTCAAGGTTTAAGCCAGTCTGGGAATAAGCTAAGGCGATGTAATCTGCCAATCACGAGGACAGTGTGCACTCAGACAGCAGCCCCAGTGCACTAGGATCAAGAGACAGCTGGGTGGACCACCGGAACACTCACTGTAGAAGGCCAAGGCACGCTTACAATCCAGCGTGTGCAACGCTGCCCACTACCCCCACCCCAGTTGGAACGCAGCCTCAGAAAGAAAGCCAGCAAAATAATCAACTGGTTGAGGTGGAACTCCGAGATCACCCTTGGCAAAAATCGCAGATTCACTCACAAGACCACCTAGTTCTGGTGGAATCTAGTGTAAGGAGGATAAGTCACCAGAGCCTGGAGCTCACTGACAAGGTAGGCCGACATGACCACCAACAAGAACAAGAACTTACAGAAGCAGCACTTCAGAGGGCAACAATCAAGCAACTCAAAGGGACCATGTTGTCATCCCAAGCCTCTGTGGGGGGAGGGGGGGTGCTTAATGGGAGGCTTCAAGAGAAGCACATCCCGCATGAAGTGGTGAGCTGAGACGGGTCAGCCCCACCTGAGCAGCGATGGTAGGCGCCGATCGCGCTGAGGTAGACCCAGATAGAGTTGGATTTCAGGCCCGAGTCAGAGAGGTGTGGAAGGTACTCCAAAAACTGATCCACTGCAGAGGAGGAAAGGATCCAGTGGCCTGTCCACGCACCAAGCGGCGAACCTCCACCACTTGAATGTGTAAACCAGACATATCTAGTCCCTGTGCGATGCCAGAAAGATGCTGTCAGGTAAATGGAGCTCTGAAAGGACTACCTGCTCAGCATCCAGGCTGTAAGGGCCAAGGAGCAGACGATGGGGTAATCTAGTCAAGACAGACAACACAACAGCCGAGGACAAGGATATATTTAGGGAAATGGTAAGGAAACACATAGGAGACTAAACGTATCAAGATCCAAAAGCAGACCCACCTCCTAGTGGAGGAGAAAAGCATCAGAGGCCAGACGGTCACTGGCTGGCCTCCTGGAGCAGAACCAGCCCACCTGGGACGTGATAAAAAGGTAAGTTTGCTCGACCACCCCTCTGTACCTCCCTGTTTGCTGACACAGAACATTGACATCTGGTTGTCCATCTGGATCAAGACGACCTAATTTGCCAGGTGTGCCTGGAAGACATTCACTATGGCCCATAACCCGAGAAAGAATCTGGTACAGTATCTCCTGCTCAGACCATAGGCCCTGCATCTGCAGGCCATTCAGATGAGCCCCAACCCAAGCTGGACGCATAGGTCTTCAGCAACTGGCAAGGGAGGAACTCCTTCTGGAATGGGAGCCCTGAAGGAGGTTTGGTGGCTCCAACCACCAGCAGAGGAACTGCATCAGCAAAGCAGTGACTGCTATCCTGTCCCAGAGGCGGCCCTTGGCCTGTTTCCATCGCATGCAGAGGGTCCATTCTACCTTTTGCATGCAGAGGTGAGCCAATGGGGTAAAGAGCACCATGGAAGCCATGTGGCTGAGCACCTTTAGCATCCCCCTGGCCATGGTGTGGCATCGACACTGTACGCTGCCGACCACATTTGTCAGTCGCTGCATGTGGTCTAGCAATACAAATGCCCTGGCTCAAGTGGTATCGAGGAGCTCCAGTCACTGCAAGGGCTGGAAGTGGGACTTAGGATAGTTTATGACAAACTCCAGCAGCTTGAGGACTGCTAAACAGGGTACAGAGTGGGAACTTAGATGAGCCAATCATCTAAATAGGGTAAGACGAAGACTCTCATAGTGCAACGGTAGGCTGCTACGATCACAATACACTTGGTGAAGACCTGAGGTGCTGATTCAAGCCTGAAATGGAGCGTCTGGTATTGATAGTGCTGGTTCCCCAGCACAAATCTGAGGTATTCTCTGTGACATAGGTGAATCAGGAGGTGTGTGTACACATCCTTGAAATCCAAGGAGCACAGCCAGTCGTCCATTGGAAGGTATGGGAGCAGTATCCCAAGCAAGACCATCTTGAAAGTGTAGTTACACACCAGTAACAGGTGTTTTGCAGGGACAGCAGGAATCAGTCCTCACATATGGGTGATGTCAGCACCGATTGAACCCACACGAAAACATCTCCCCAGTTTCAAAGAAAGCCTTTGGGAGATGCCACCACGCATGCATGGTCCCCTTCCCACCTAAGGATGCCCCTCTTGCTCAGTCAGATGACACAGCTAGGACAGAAATAAAAATAAAACAAGGTAAGGAGGCAACTCCTAGGGGAGGAGGAAGGGTTGTTAGGACTGATTCCTGCTGTCCCTGGAGAACATCTGTTACAGGTGATTAACTATGTTTTCTCCAGAAACAGGCAGAAAGTCAGTCCTCACATATGGGACCCCCTAGCTCCAGGCTGCCGAGGACTGAGCCACAACAGCACCAATGGTGACCAAGTCGGGTATCTGAGTTGCAGAAGGTGATTCCCTAGCTGAGAGATTCTATAAGACTCTAGCCTCCAGCGACACCATCACTCTGGTAGCCTGAACATAAAAGAGTCAGAGGGCAGGAGTTGCCTACACCCCAAACAGATTACGAAGTACCTCCTGGCCAAAGGGTCTCACTTTCCAGGCAATAGTGAACTGCGAACGTATGGATTCAAGACCATGTGGCGGTTTTGCAGATCTCCACCACTTGTACCGAGTGCAGGTTTGCCACCGATGTGGCCATCACTCTCACGCTATGTGCTGTGATGCGTTGTTGCAGGGAGAGCCCCACTTGTTCACAGGCAAGGTCAATACAGTCCGCCACCCAAGTGGACAGAGTTCGCTTAGTCACAGAAAGCCCGTCTGCTGCGGTAGTAGGAAATGAAAAGCTGAGCAGCTTTACAATGGCCCTGGGTTCGCTGTAGATAGGACAGGGCCTGTTTGCAGCCCAATGTATGGAGTAGAGTTTCCTCCCTACCGGCATTCCGAACCTGAGGTGACTGGAAAGTTGCCACCAGTCAAGAGACTACGTCAGCTGGCGGTTTATCCTGATCCTGTCCTGCAATCTGCCCGTGGCCTGCATCCACTGAGTGCGAAGGCACCACAGAGCTGTTCAGATCTGTAGTCGGGCTAGCGGGTTCACATGGACTGTAGAGGCCATGTGGCCCAGAAGGCAGAAGAGATGACAGACTGGCACCGAGTGACGATGCTACACCTTCTCCACTAACTCCCTGAGGTGGTCTGCCCTTTCCCTGGGCAGAAAGACTTTGGCCTGCAGGGTGTTCAACTGAGTACCTATGAACTCCAAACTCTGGGCTGGAGTGAGATGAGATTTGGGATAGTTCATAAAGCCCAGGTGCTGTAGCAGGAGAGTTGCACTCCCTGTAGCATGGTGGGCATCTGCGGCCATGCCGCCACTGATTAGACAGTTGTCCAGGTAGGGGAAAATGAAGGCCCCTTGCAGACATAGGTGGGTGGCGACCACTGTTAGACATTTTGTGAAAACCCTCGGTAAGGAGGCCAGGCCAAAGGATAGCACTCTGTATTAGTAGTGCCCTGCTCCTACCACAAACCTTAGGTACTGCCTGTGGGAGGGGTGTATCAGGATGTATGTGCAAGCATCCTTTAGATCCAAGAAGCAAAGTCGATCTCCCTGGTGGAGGTAGGACAGCAGTGTTCCAAGGAAGAACATCTCAAACCTCTCCCTCACCAGAAACTTGTTTAAGTTTCACAGGTCTAGGATGGGCCTGACAAGGAAGTACCTGGAGTAGAAACATTTGCCTCACAGGTGTCTGGGTACAGGTTCTACTGCATTGTCCTTGAGAAGACCTGCAAGCTCTGTGAGCAGCAAGATCTGGTGAAGGGCGGGTTGTATCGGCTCTCCTGGAAAGAATTTGGGTGGAATCTGCTGTAGGTGGAGGAGGTATCCCTCCCTGACAACCTGCAGTACCTACAGGTACAAGGTGATTTAGACCTTGGGCGAAGAGTCCCAGGCGCTATCCTGTGAGCTAGTGAAGGTCCTGCCTTAGGAGTCAAAAACTCCGCGCCCAAGCTGAGTAGGAGCTGGAGTCTAGGGCTTAGGTGCTTTTGCCTGAGCCCCCAGCCCCTGCCTCTTGGGGTAAGAACCCTGCTGTTGGCCAGAGCAGGGCTGGTACTGATGAGCCTGTGCGAAGGCACCCTTTTTCCCATTTTTTTGTGGGGATGGGATTAGGTCTTCTTGGAGAGCCTATGCCAGGTCACAAAGTCAGCCTCAATCTCAGCAGCTTTGTTGGCCATTGGTTTGCTGAAGAGGTTCTCACTGGAACAGGAGACATCGAGCAGTTTGTCCTGGACCCACTGCTCAAAGTCAGAGGATTGCAGCCAGGCCTGGCGTCAGCCCCGATGCCAGCCGTCGCCGCAATTCAAGCCGCCGACTCAAAGCCATCATAGGCACCCAGGAGAGGAACTTTGAAAAGTCCTGCACTCCTGAAGTCAGGGTCTGGAATCGTTGGAGGGGTTCCACGACAAGGCTTGCAGCAAACACCAACAGCTCTTTGGCCAGTGTCTTTAGGGTACATGCCTATGTAGAGTTCATAGGCTTAGATCTGGCAACTCAGCATTGAGCCTTGATAACATTTGCGCCCAAGAGTGTTGAGGGCTCGGGCCTCCCTACCAGGAAGAACGGAAGAGTGGGTCTTCTGGCCCTTGAGCTTTTGCATGGTCTACTCAACAACCATGGAATTCTGTGGGAGTAGGAGTTTGCGGAAACCCGCTCCTTTACGGACACAGTACATAGCGTCGAGCCGACAACTAATTATCGGCACCAATGCCAGGATCTCCCACATTCGGAGAAACAGCCTCTCGAGGATTGGCTGTATTGGCATCATGAGGGTTTCTTTGGGTGGAGTCTCGTATTGGAGAATCTTCAACTTCTCTGTGCGCGGGTCCTCCTCCGCCTCGGTCTGCACAGAGGGCCCTGATGAAGTCATGGAAGGCCATGTCCTCGGGAGGAGAGTGGCATCAAGGCATTGGGGAAGATGGGTCCAAGGGAATGTCTCTGTGCCCTCTAGGGTCCGGGGATGCCTTGTGCTCTATCTACCACTCGGAGTTGAGTGATGACTATGAGTCCGAGGCTGGCACTGAAGGGCTGATGGCCTTCGGAGGACCCGAGTCACAGACACTAGCCGGCAAGTACAGGAGACCCAAAGAACGGGACCGGGACCTCAACCTCTACCAGCACAGAGGGCTGTCTCAAGGCCGGGGGCATTCAGCTCGATGACCAGGGGACTCTCTCACAGTAAAGGGCCTGGACGCTGGGGCAGATGAGGTGGAGAAACTAGCCATCATCGCCTGCTGTAGGGCCAGGATAGCAGTGATGTTCTGCTCCAGGGCACCATTCTGGTTTCCAAGCCAGAAGGCTCCGCAGCCTTCAGCACAGGCACAGAGGATTTTGGGCCTGGTGCCGGTGTCTCTGGCAGTCCGTTCTCAATGAGGACTATAGCCTTGAGAAACCTCGCACGGTCTCCACCGGCCGAGGAACTTGGTGGGGTGCTTCTCAGAGTCACCCCAGTCCCGCCATGGGGTTTTACTGGGTTTCTCCAGTGCAACCTCAGAGGACTTCAACAACTTCTTCTCTGGCTCCAGGGTCTTCTTGGAGGCCCTGCAGCCACGAGACTCCAAGGATGCCCAGGCATCTTGGGATGTGCTTGGCTTGGAGCTCGGTGCCAGGAAGGTGGGTGCAGAGTCAGACTGTGAAATAGCTTTTCCTGCAACTCTGACAGTTTCCTGTTGGCTTTGGCTGACAAGGTGTGGCAGAGGTCGCAGGAGATACTGTCATAGTCCGTGCCCAGGCAGCAGTCATGGGTGTCAGTAATGGACATAGTTTGACTGCAGCGGCCACACCTTTTGAACCCACTGGGAGACATGATGGGAGATACCCGGATGGGGTTGACAATCCCCAGGTGAAAAAAGGCACGAATGTCTGTCAAGGGAGACCTCAAAAAAGTAGGGGCCGAGAAGCACTGACTTGAGGTGGGAAGAGGAACAGGTACGCCTACCAGGAAGCTACGTTTTAGGAACAGTTTTTCAAAGATTTTTCGGGGGGAGGGGGGTATATGACATATGTCCATTGGGCTCCATGAAAAAAGGAGACTGAGCAAGATGGCACCCTTGGGCGGGACCACACACGCGTGGTGGCATCTTCCAAAGACTTTCTTTGAAAGCCAGGGATATGCTTCCGCACGGGTTCCATCAGCGCCAACATCACCCATATGTGAGGACTGATTTCCTGCTTGTTCCTGGAGAAACCAATTGAGGTTGCAGAGGTCCATAATGTATTGAAACCCCATCTTTTTGGAAACCAGACAGTACCTAGAATAAAACCCCTTCCCGACCTGAGCCGGTTCCACCAGTTCAATGGTGAGGTCAGTCAGCAGAATGGAAACCTCCTCCCGCAACAGGCTTCAATGCAGTTGGTCCATGAGGTACTCCCCTTGGACGAAGGGAGGCAACAGCTGGTGAAGTGCAGTCAGTAGCTCTGCTGGACAAAATGTAGCACCCAGGCATCAGAGGGGATGAGGCTACCTAAGGGCAAAATGGACGAGTCGCCCCCTACATGAGGGGGAACTCCAGCAGGTAAAGGATACTAGGCTATGTTCCTGAGGAACCAATCAAATGTCTGCCCCTGACTTGGGCTGCAGGGCCGGCTGGGCTGTTTGAGGCTTCACCTGCCGTTGCTGGCAGGGTTCTTAAGCCTTTGGCTTAGAGCTCTTGGGCACCAGATAGTACCAGCACAGGTGCAGGTAGAAGACCTTCTTTCCCTGGTACTTCTTATGAGAGGGATCTGCAGTCTTCCCTCAAGAGCCTGGAAAGCATTACGTGATCCTTCTCAAGCTCTCATGCTTTTTCCTCCACCAGCTTCCCAAAAAGGTTCTCCCCAGTGCAAGGAACGTTGGTCAGCTTATCCTGGGCCCACTGCTCCAAGTCAGAGGACTGGACGCAGGCCAGCAACAGGCCAATGCCCATTGCCACCATTCTGCAGGCAGACTCTAAGGCATCATACATGGCTTGCTTGGTCTATTTGGAGCAATCTTTGCCATGGACTATCAAGGCAAAGAAGGAATAGAGTTATTCTGGAGGGAAATGGGCAGCAAACTCAGCCAGGTCCAGCACAATGTCCTTCAGGAACATGCCCATATAGAGCTGGTAGGACAGGATTCAGGCCACCAGCATCTCCTCTCAAATGAGTCCAGGGTCCTGGCCTCCCACCCTGGGGCACTGAGCCAACTCAGTCACTATGGAGTTATGCGACAGCTGGGGCTTCTCAAAGCCCAGTGCCTCCAGGACATGGTATATCAGCTGCCGGCTGAAGGTGTGAACAGTGAGGATACACTCCCACAGATGCATCAGTAGTCTCTGCAAGACATGGTGCACTGGCAAAGTCACTGCCTCCTTGGGTGCTGAAGAGTACTGCAGCAGCTCTTGTTCCTCTGCCCTCGGCTTGTCCCTTGGCTATATCCTGCACAAAGTCCTGAAAGGATGTGCCTTCTGGGGGTGACTTACCCTGCTGGTACAGAGGGAATGAGTCCGATGGCAGGTCAAGACACCTACTGTCTGAGATGGCTGAGCCCTCCTCTGTTTCCCAGTCTTCAGACACCGACTCTGAGAGGAAATCGAAGTAGCATCGGGTTTCCTCCCACTGTCTGCTCCGGTCATGTGGAGGTGGCACGTGGTGTTGGGACTCATGGAGCCCAAAGCGAGAATGGGGGTGTCCTGGAACATCAGACTCCGATATGCTCGTCAGGGAGATTGCTGTGGGAACCAGCATAGATTCTGATTTTCCACCCGATGTGTCCACCTCTGCCAGTAGCGCATGGGTTTCCAGAATGGGCTGGACAGAGTACAGTGGCAACGCTGAAGCCAAAGAGCATGCATGACGCAAGGTCAACACTGCTGCCATGTGAGCTTCGAGGGCCTTCAGGCGTTCCTCCAGTACCACCGCCTTGAAGAGGACTGGGGACAGGACTGACTTCAGCCACTGTTGTCTATACCTCCAGCAGGGGACTCCACGATGACAGGCTCATGGGGAGACATCTGACTGCCCTCTGGGGCTGTGTGGTCGATTCCTCCCATCTAGGGGTCTATTACTCCCGAAGGAGGAACTTGGTGGGCTGCTCCCAGCCCTCAGAGTCCACGTCACACCAGGAAGGGCTGTGGTGCCAATGCACTTTGGGCTTCTCCCGATGTTCAGGAGCCCCTTTCAAAGCTGACAGGACTGGCGTCAGGTCCCTCCTCAATTTCAACTGGACATCAAAATCTCCTCTCAATGCCCCGGCCCCTCGGTTCCAAATGTGCCTGGGCGTCCCACCCTGTTGAAACCTCTGTGGGGCTCTGTGACTAGGTTAATGCCAGAGCAGAGAATGCTGAATCAGACATTCCAAAGAAGGATGACTCCAACTTTTTTTACAGCCCTTCATGCCCCTCCTTGTCATCAAGTTGCAGGATATAGGTTGGTGGCTAGGCCCAAGATACTGCAGACACCAAATTGTGGTTGTCCATGACCAAAATAGTGCTGCCACATTTTGTGCACTTCTTAAAGCCACTCACTGGCTTAGATATGGCTGAGAAGACCACCTCAACGAGGTCTTTACTGAGGAAGATGTAGGGATGTTACCCAAGACCGAAGTGGTATTTAAAGGTGATATTGCAGAGGAATTGAGAGAAATATCGCTACACTGGGAAGATATATTACAACTATTTGATAAACTGAATAGTAGCAAATTACCTGGACCGGATGGTATACATCCCAGAGTGTTGAAAGAACTGAAATATGAGATTGCAGACCTGCTATTGGTAATCTGTGAACTTTCATTAAAATCATCTGTAATACCTGAAGATTGGAGGGTCGCCAACTTAACACCAATTTTTAAAAAGGGTTCCAGGGGTGACCCAGGAAATTACAGACCGGTGAGCCTGACGTCAGTACCAGGGAAAATGGTAGAAACCATCATAAAGAACAAAATTACACAGCATGTAGATAGTCATGGCCTAATGGGAGACAGCCAACATGGCTTTAGACAAGGAAGATCTTGTCTTACTAATCTGATATGTTTTTTTGAAGGTGTGCATAAACAGGTAGACAAAGGTGAGTCGGTTGATATAGTGTATCTGGACTTTCAGAAAGCTTTTGACAAAGTCCCCCATCAGAGACTTATGGCGAAGCTAAAAAGTCATGGGATAGGAGGCAGTGTACTATTGTGGATCGGGAACTGGTTAAAAGATAGAAAGCAGAGGGTAGGGCTAAATGGCCAATATTCCCAATGGAAAAAGGTGAATAGTGGAGTACCCCAGGGATCTGTACTGGGTCCGCTGCTTTTTGACATATTCATAAATGACCTGGAAAAGGGAAAGCGTAGTTACTCACCTGTAACAGGTGTTCTCCAGGAGCAGCAGGAATCAGTCCTCACATATGGGGTGACGTCGGCGCCGACGGAGCCCTCGCGGAGCAATTTTCCCCAGCTTTCAAAGAAAGCCTTTGGGAATTGCAGCGCGCATGCGCGGTCTCCTTCCCGCCCAAGGGTGCCATCTTAGCCAGTCAGATGACATAGCTAAAAGACAGCATAAAAATTTGCATAAAACCTAAAGCAGATAATTTCAACTCCAAGGGGAGGAGGGAGGGTTGTGAGGACTGATTCCTGCTGCTCCTGGAGAACACCTGTTACAGGTGAGTAACTACGCTTTCTCCAGGACCAAGCAGGAAGTCAGTCCTCACATATGGGACTCCCAAGCTTAAGGCTACCGGAGACCCTAAGCACAAAAATGAGCTCCCTCTAGCTCAGCGGCACAGAAGGAAGGAATCTTCACTGAATTATTACCCACCGGTAGCCCCCCATCCGGGATGGAGGGAGGGGCGGAGTTGCTCAAACCTCGAAGAGATTTCGGAGGACTGCCTGTCCGAAAGCACTGTCCCTGCGGGACTCCCTCTCGAGACAGTAATGGACCGCAAAAGTCTGGCTCGAAGACCAAGTAGCGGCCCGGCAGATGTCTGCCAGCGGAACAGAGCGGAGGTAAGCCACTGACGTAGCCTTCGCCCGAACACAATGAGCCGTGACTCGACTTTCTAACGAGAGTCCGGCTGCCCCATAAGCCCAAGCGATACAGTCAGCAACCCAGATGGACAGAGTACGCTTGGAGACAGGGAGCCCCAATTTATTGGGGTCAAAAGACACAAAGAGCTGAGCAGCTTTGCGGTGCTCCCGCGTACGGTCAAGGTAGAAGTTCAACGCCCTTCTACAGTCCAGGGTATGCAGGACCATTTCAGCTCGGCTGGAGTGTGGCCTGGGAAAGAAGGTCGGAAGTACCACCTCCTGATTGATATGAAAAGGGGAGACCACCTTTGGAAGAAATTTAGGGTGAGTCCGTAGGACTACCCTATTTTTTAGAACCGAGTGTAAGGGGGATCAGACACGAGGGCCTGCAATTCACTTACGCGTCTGGCGGAAGTGAGGGCTATCAGGAATAAGGTTTTCCAAGAAAGAAAACGGAGAGAACAGGTAGCCATAGGTTCAAAAGGCGGACAGGTGATCCGCTGTAACACCACATTCAGATCCCAGTCAGGTGCTGGCGGGCGCAGAGGTGGTTTAAGTAGAAGGAGACCTCGGAGAAACCTCGCTACGAGAGGGTCGCTGGAAAGAGGTCTGCCGTCCACCGGCACATGATGTGCTGAAAGAGCACTGAGGTGAACTTTGACGGAGTTGGACTTAAGTCCCAGATTAGAGAGGTAGAGCAAGTACTGCAAGATCACCGACACCGAGCAGGAGAAGGGATCCTGAGACTGCTGGGCACACCAAACGGAAAAGCGACGCCATTTAAGGGCGTAGCATTTGCGGGTAGAAGGTCGCCGAGAAGCTAGGACGACCTCTTCCACCTCTGCGGCAGGAGAAGGGGAGCAAGGACTACCCTTTCAGCAGCCAGGCCATTAGATTGAGAGATCTGAGGTTGGGGTGTAGCAGGGACCCCTGATCCTGTGTGAGGAGATCCGGTTGAAACCCCAGAGGGAACGGATCCTCTACCGCTAATTGCAAAAGGAGTGGAAACCACGGCTGTCTGGGCCAGCGAGGAGCCACCAGGATCATGGAAGCTTTGTCTCGGAGAACCTTGAAAAGAGTTCGAGAGACTAGCGGGATGGGAGGAAAAGCATAGAGAAGGCTCTCCGACCATGAGAGTAGAAAAGCATCTGCCGCTACTCGAAGGGGATGTGGTTGACGAGAGCAGAAGCGAGGAAGTTGCCGGTTGAGAGGACTGGCAAAGAGATCCATCGTGGGGAGGCCCCACATCAGAAAAAGTTTCTGAACTACCAAGGGATCCAGACGCCACTCGTGCGGCTGGAGTATCCTGCTGAGTTTGTCCGCCAGGCAATTTTCTTGGCCTGAGAGATAAACTGCCTTGAGAAGAATGTCGTGACTGACGGCCCAAGAGCAGAGCCTCTGAGCTTCTCGGCAGAGAAGGAAGGAGCCCGTGCCCCCCTGTTTGTTCACGTAGAACATGGCAACTTGATTGTCCGTCTGGACAAGGACGGACTGGTGAGAAGTCAGGTGGGAGAAAGCCTTGAGCGCCAGACGGATTGCTCTAAGCTCCAGGAAGTTGATCTGCTGAGCAGACTCCCACGCGGTCCAGAGACCTTGAGTACATGCCCCTTGGCAATGTGCTCCCCAACCCAGGAGGGAAGCATCGGTCGTCAGCACTTGAGCCGGCTGAGGCGACTGAAAAGGCATTCCGAGCACCAGGTTCGGCCGATGAAGCCACCACTGTAGAGAAGAGGCCAGCGGCCCGGAGATGCGCACTAAGTCGGCTAGTCCGCAGGTGGCTTGTTGCCACAGCTTGCGCAGGCACCATTGAGCAGGCCGCATATTCAGGCGGGCATTGGGGGTCACGTGGACGGTGGAAGCCATATGGCAGAGTAGTCTCAGGAAGCGCCTGGCGGAGACCAGGGACTGGCTGCGAAAATGGCCGGCTAGGTCCATGAGCCGTTGAGCCCTGTCGAGAGGCAGGAAAGCTCGTGCCTGAGGAGTGTGCAGTCTTGCGCCGATGAACTCGAGATCCTGTGAGGGGAGCAAAGTGGACTTTGCGAAGTTTATGACAAAGCCCAAGTACTGCAGAAGAGTCACCGTGCGGTGTGTGGCATTGGGGACTGCCGGAGAGGACGATGCTCTGATGAGCCAGTCGTCGAGGTACGGAAAGACATAGAGGCCGTGAAGCCGGAGATAGGCCGCCACCACCGCGAGACATTTTGTGAAGACTCGCGGTGCGGAGGATAGGCCAAAGGGCAGTACTCTGTACTGGTAATGATTTCCTGCCACCACAAACCTTAGGTATTGGCGGTGGCTTGGGTGGATGAGGATGTGCGTGTAGGCATCCTTTAGATCCAAGGAGCATAGCCAATCTCCCTGCTGGAGGTAGGGCAGAAGGATTCCAAGGGTAAGCATCTTGAACTTTTCCCGCACGAGGAACTTGTTGAGGTTGCGCAAGTCCAGGATGGGTCTGAGGCCTCCTGTCCTTTTTGGTATTAGGAAATACCTGGAATAAAAGCCTTGACCTCTCAGGTGGTGGGGCACCGGTTCCACAGCCTGTTCCTGAAGAAGACTTGCTAACTCCTGAAGGAGTAAGTCCCTGTGCAGAGGGAGTCGTGGAGGTTCTCCCGGGAAATAAGAGGGAGGGACCTGATGGAAGTGGAGAAGATATCCTTCTCTTACGACTTGAAGCACCCAGGCATCTGAAGTGATGTTGGACCACCTGTGGGCGAAGTGAACCAGCCGGCCTCCGGTACTGGGAGGAGCCAGCTGAGGGGGAGAGGCTATGCTGAGGAAGTCAAAAACCCCCACCCTGCTGAGCAGGGGCTGGTGGTGCAGGCTTGGGGGCTTGCTGCCTACGGGACCCGTTACCCCGTCCCTTGGCCTGCTGGCCCTGTTGGGGAGCTGCGGAGGCCTGATATTGAGGGTAGTGTTTGCCGCCTTTCTCGGGTAAAAGGACTTCTTTCCCGAGCCCTTCTTCTTCTGTGAAGGGGCAGAGGTCTTCCTAGAAAGCCTAGTCCTGGTGAGAGTCTCCGTCTCGATTTGTGCAGCCTTTTCAGCCATGGGCTTGCCAAAGAGGTTCTCACCTCGGCAGGGGACATCGACCAACTTGTCCTGCACCCAGGGTTCAAGGTCTGACGACTGAAGGCAAGCCTGTCGGCGGGCACCAATGCCAGCTGCGGCCACTCGGGCCGATGCTTCAAAGCCATCATAGGCTGCTCGGGACATGAATTTGGAGCATTCCCGAATACCAGTTGTCAAGGCCAGGAACCTCCGCAAAGGGTCCTCGGACTGTCCAGCGGAGAATCCGGCTATCCTCTCTTTAGCCAGGTCTCGGAGATACATGCCCATGTATAGCTGGTAGGTCTGGACACGACAAGCAAGCATAGAGCCCTGGAAACACTTCTTACCAAGGCCATCCAGGTTACGGGCCTCCCTGCCAGGAGGCACCGAGGAGTGCATCTTTTGGCTCTTAAGCCTATGCATGGCCGATTCCACTACCATGGAATGGTGTGGCAGCTGTGCTTTTTGGAAGCCAGGACTCTTGCGGACTCGATAGATGGAATCGACCCGCTTGCTCAATACCGGCGACGAGGCCGGACTCTCCCACATGCGGAAGAGTAGTCGTTCCAGCATGGGAGGAACCGGCACAGTAAAGTGCTCCCTGGCGGGAGAGTCGTACTGAAGGGCGTCGAGCTCTTCGGCTCGAGGCTCCTCCTCGGGATCCGCAGGGAAGGCCAAAGCCATGGCCATATCCCTGACGAAGTCCAAGAACCGGGCATCCTCCAGAGGGGACTGTTTCCGAGGTTCGGACTCAGGTGAGTCCTTGGGGACACACCGAGTCCGAAACGAATCAGGTGACTCTTCCTCTTCAGACTCCCAGGCCGACTCCAAGGAGGAATCGGTGGGGTCGGCTCGGGCAGGCGGAGGCGTCGGCCGCCCCGACACCGAGGGAGTCGGCGTCGACGACCTCGGTCCCGAACGGGAGGCCGAGGGTGACCTCGACCGAGGATCGACTCGAGTTCGCATGGACTCGAGGATCGGCTCGGTCTCCGGGGTCGACTTAGACGTCGACGTCCCGGCGGTCGGGGCAGTGGCGCCAGCGAGGCTAGCAAGCAGTGCCCGCTGCTGGTCCATGAAGGCAGAGAGTCTGCTCTCCAAGGCCGTCAAACCTGAGTCCGACCTCAGGTGACCCAGCAGCCCCCGACTCGGGCCCCGACGGCGTCGGGCCCGACGTCGGACATCTCGGAGGCGAGTCCAGAAGGACTACAGGACTTACCCGAGCAGGCAACTCCGACTCCAGGCGAGGTCGCTTCGGGAGGTGCTCCTTCTCCAAAGACCCGGGACGGCTATCGGGGCTATGCGACCTGGCCCTCGCGGAGCCAGGAGCGTCCACCGACGCCGCCCTCGCAGGTTTTACCTTCCGTCGATGGTCCCCGGAGGGAGAACCCCTGTCGGAGGAGCTTCGGCGGTGGTCAGAGCTGGAACCTCTGGATGCCGAGGCCTCCGACGAGGTCCGGGTACGGCCGGGGTCAGCGAAGATACTTTCCCGCTGGTGCCGCCGACTCCTTAACGCTTTGGAGGACATTTTGCCACAGGCCCCACAGATCAGTTCTTCGGGATCCGGGCCCAGGCAGCGGAGGCAATTATCGTGTGTGTCAGTGAGTGACATATTTCTGTCACACTGAACACACCGCTTGAAACCACTGGCAGCCATCGGGGGAAAAAGGGCCCCTGCAAGGTCAAAGGACCGGGCTGCCAGCGAAAAAACCAAAAACGAAACCGAAAAATAAGAGAAGGACTCGCAACGGCGTCGCGAGTCCGGGCAGGAAAAAGACCGGCGTCGAACCGAAGGAAAAAAGAGAAATAAATCACGAAAATCAACTTTTTCAGCGGGGACACGACGGGTACGTCTGTAGGGCTCCGCGGAAAAAAGAAGACTGGCTAAGATGGCACCCTTGGGCGGGAAGGAGACCGCGCATGCGCGCTGCAATTCCCAAAGGCTTTCTTTGAAAGCTGGGGAAAATTGCTCCGCGAGGGCTCCGTCGGCGCCGACGTCACCCCATATGTGAGGACTGACTTCCTGCTTGGTCCTGGAGAATAACTAGTGAGGTTATCAAATTTGCAGATGACACAAAACTGTTTAAAGTTGTTAAAACCCAAGAGGATTGTGGAAAACTGCAGGAGGATCTGGATAAATTGGAAGACTGGGCATCCAAATGGCAGATGAAATTTAATGTGGACAAGTGCAAAGTTATGCACCTAGGAAAGAACAACCCACACTATAGTTACACGATGCAAGGCTCCACATTAGAAACCACCACCCAGGAAAAAGATTTAGGAGTCATCGTGGATAACATGTTAAAACCCTCCGCCCAGTGTGCGGCGGCGGCCAAGAAAGCAAATAGAATGCTAGGTATCATAAGGAAAGGGATGGAGAATAAAACAAAGGATGTTATAATGCCTCTGTATCGCTCCATGGTACGACCGCACCTTGAATATTGTGTGCAATTCTGGTCACCGTATCTTAAAAAGGACATAGCGTTTATTAGAAAAAGTACAGAGAAGAGCCACCAAATTGGTGAAGGGGATGGAAGGCTACTCCTATGAAGAGAGGCTAAGAAGGTTAGGGCTCTTTAGCCTGGAGAAGAGACGGCTGAGGGGAGATATGATAGAGGTCTATAAATTAATGAATGGAGTGGAACGGATAAACGTGGATCAATTGTTTACGCTATCAGAGTATAGAAAGACTAGGGGACATGTAATGAAGCTACAGGGTAAACTATTTAAGACAAATAAGAGAAAATATTTTTTCATTCAACGTGTAATCAAACTCTGGAATCTGTTACCGGAGGATGTAGTAAGGGCTGTTAGTATAGCTGGGTTTAAAAAAGGTTTGGACAAGTTCCTGGAGGAAAGGTCCATAAACCACTATTAAAAAGGGACCCAGGCAATGCTTGACCCAGTACCAGCATTGTGGAACCTGTGTCTTTTGGGGATATTGCTAGGTACGTATGACCTAGATTGGCCACTGTTGGAAACAGGATACTGGGCTTGATGGACCTCGGTCTGACCCAGTATGGCATGTCTTATGTTCTTAATTGTGATGGTGGAAAAAGGCCCAGACAGAGGAAAAGCACAAACAGCAGCAAAAAAGAGCAAAACCAAAGAAAAAGGAAAAATATCAGCTGGGAGCTGACTAACCAACAGGAGGCGATGAAAATTACTCAAGAAAAAAAAATACACCCACCAAGAACAAAAGAGAAAGCTTTTTCTGCAAGTGCAGGGCACGTCCTGAGGGCTACGTGGAAAAAAGGAGACTGGAGAAGATGGCACTGCAGCAGGCAGGAAGGCAGGCATGCATGTGCGGTGCAGCTACCAAAAACATCTAATGGAAGCTGTGAAGCATTCCGTGTGGACTCTGTCAGTGACGTCACACATACATGAGGACTTACTTCCTGCTTATCCACGGAGAATCACCTATATACACTATCTTGTGGAGGAGTGGCCTAGTGGTTGGGGCAAGGTACTTCAGGCCGGAAGGTCGGGGGTTCAAATCCCACTAGAGGACAGCAACCTTGGGCCGGAAGGACTGGGGTTTCTAGTCCCACAGGTGCTCCTTGTGGTCTTGGGCAAGCCACTTAACCCTCCATAGCCCATGTTCCCTGTAAAAAAGTTATCTCCAAGTTATAATGCCCTGTTCAATGTAATTTCAGTTTGTTCAATGTAAACCGCACTGATGCAGAATAGCGCAGTATATAAGAGAATGAAAATAAATAAATAAATAAATAAATCTTACTTCCCAGATATATGGAGCCCCAAGGGAATACATTTTTTAATGCTGCAAAAAAGCACAGTTACGTACCTGTAACAGGTGATCTCTGGGAACAGCAGGAATAAGTCTTCACATATGGGTTTCGTCGGTACCGATGGAGCCTGCGCGGGAAAGCTCCCCAGCGTCCAATCAGAAAGCCTTTGGGAGCATCCCACAGCGACTGCGTGCTGCCTTCCCGCCTTTCCCAACTGTCTCTCCTCAGTTGAGTTTTAAAGCTTAGACAGAGAGCGAGAGAGAGGGAAAGGAAAGATAGATAGAGAGATACAACTCCTAGGGGAGGTGGGTGGGTTGTGAAGACTTATTCCTGCTGTTCCCAGAGATCACCTGTTACAGGTAAATAACCGTGCTATCTCCAGGAACAAGCAGGAATGAGTCTTCACATATGGGGACTCCCTAGCTTTAGATGCCAGGGAGAGACCCCAGAAGTTGTGTGTCCCTGAGACAGGGCTCCACTTCCCCCCATGGATCTATGGCATCCCATCAGGGATGGTGGGTAGGAGTTGATTAAGTATGGAACAGGTGTTTGAGAACAGCCTGACCAAATAAGGCATCCCAGCGGGAGTCCTTGTCCAAGCAGTAATGGGCTGTGAAGGTATGAACCGAGGCCCAAGTGGCTGCTCGACAGATGTCTTCAATAGACACAGAGTTCAGATGAGCCATTGAGGCTGCCATGGCTCTCACATCGTGAGCTGTGACATGGCCCTCCAGAGAAAGGTTCTTACTCTGATAGGCGAAAGAAATATACTGGGCAATCCAGTTAGTGTTCTCTTGGAGACTGGTAGTCCCAAATGAGAAGGATCAAAGGCAACAAAGAGCTGAGAGGACTTTCTATGTTGCTGTGTCCTCTGTAAGTAAAAAGCCAGAGCTCTTTTATAGTCCAGGGTATGAAGATGCCTCTCTGCACTTGATGCATGAGGTCCTGGAAAAAAAAGACAAGTAGGTAGACCTCCTGGTTGAGGTGAAAAGGCGAGACCACCTTAAGCATAAAGTGTGGATGAGTCCTAAGAACTACCTTGTCATGATGGAACCTTGTATAAGGTGGATTAGCTACGAGTGCTTGCAATTCACTAATACGACATGCTGATGTGATTGCAATGAGAAAGATAACTTTCCAAGAAAAGTATTTCAAGGAGATGGTAGCCAAAGGTTCAAAAGGCGGCTTCATAAGCTGACCAAGAACCAGGTTCAAGCCCATGCCACAGGAGGTGGTCTAATGGGAGGCTTTGTTAAAAGGAGGCCTCTCATGAACCTTGCTACAAGAGGATGAGAGGAAACAGGTTGTCCATTTAGAGGCTTAAGGGAAGCTGCAACAGCACTCAAATGGACCCTTACTGAATTTGTCTTAAGGCCTGCATTAGACAGATGGAGGAGATACTCCTGCATATATTCCAGAGGTATGGCAAGGGGGTTAAGACCCTTCTCAGAGCACCATATAGTAAACCTCTTCCACCTGAAAGCATAAGAACATCTAGTGGAAGTTTTTCTGGAAGCATAAAGAACATTTTTCACCTGTTGAGAAAGATGAAGATCTTGGAGATCTAGGCCTTCAGCAACCAAGCCCTGAGATGCAGAGACTGGGGATTGGGATGCCATAACTTTCCGTCCTCTTGAGAAAGGAGATCTGGAGCAGACTCTAACTCCAGGGAGGGAGCTTGAGAGAGATGTAGAAGCAGAGTACCACACTTGCCGTGGCCAATGTGGAGCTATGAGAATCATGTGGCCTCTGTCTTTCTGAAGCTTGAACAGGGTTTTGGGAATTAGGGGAATGGGTGGAAAAGCATACAGGAAGTCTTGTCCCCAGTGAAGGAGGAAAGCATCCCTTGCCTGAGCTCCCTGAGCCGGAGTTCTGGAACAGAACCGGGGAAGTTTGGCATTCCACGGACTTGCAAAGAGGTCTATGTCCGGGGTTCCCCAAATCTGAAAAATCCTGGCCACCTGGTCCACATGTAGGGACCACTCGTGTGGAAGCAGAACTCGACTGAGCCTGTCTGCCCAAGAGTTTTGAACGCCTGGAAGATAAACTGCCAGAAAATGAATCTGATGCTCTCTGGCGAGGGCTCACAGTCACAAAGCTTCACTGCAAAGTGACAGAGCCAGTTCCGCCCTGCTTGTTCATATAGAACATGGCTACCTGATTGTCCGTGTGGATAATGACTGTCTTACAGCTGAGCAGGGTGTGGAACACCCGCAGAGCAAGGAAGATTGCTCTGAGTTCCAAGAGATTGATATGTAGACAACTCTCCTGTGGGGACCAGATGCCCTGGGTGGAGAGGTCTTGCAGATGAGCTCCCCACCCCATTGAAGAAGCATCTGTTGTAAGAGTAGCTTGGGGTTGAGACTGCTGAAAGGGGGACTCCAGCAACAGGTTTTGAGGGGACTTCCACCACTAGAGGGACAAAATGAGGCGACTTGTGTTTGCTATTTTGTCTGACAGGCAGTCTAATGCCTGGGTCCATTGGGTGGATAAAGTCCACTGAGCTGCCCTCATGTGAAAGCGAGCATATGGTACCACATGCACGGTGGATGCCATGTGGCCTAGAAACCGTAACATCTCTCGAGCAGTTAAGTGGGGCTTCAACTCTGCTTGAGAAGCAAACTGCACCAAGCGAAGGCAACGGGCCTGGGGGAGATAGGCCCTTGCCCTTGTGGTATACAGCAACGCCCCTATAAACTCCAGGGACTGAGTAGGGGTTAAATTGGATTTTGGGATGTTTATTATCAGCCCTAAATACTGAAGGATACGCATTGTGCAAGCTAGAGAACGCTTGGCCTCTGACTGAGTGGGAGCTCGAATGAGTCAGTCGTCCAAATAAGGGAATACGAATATTCCCAGAGTGCGCAGAAATGCAGCTACCACTGCCATGCATTTTGTGAACACCCCTGGTGCAGAGGCCAGGCCAAAAGGGAGCACTCTGTATTGATAGTGCTTCTCTTGAAAAAGGAACCGAAGGAACCTTCTGTGAGTTGGATGGATGAGAACATGGGTGTACGCATCCTTGAGATCCAGAGAACAAAGCCAATCCTGACTCTGAAGGTATGGCAGCAGAGTTCCCAGAGAAATCATTTTGAATTTTTCCTTGACTAGGAATCTGTTCAATTCTCTGAGATCTAAGATCGGTCTGTAGCCCCCTGTTTTCTTTGGAATAAGAAAATAGGGGGAGTAGAATCCTGTGCCCTGTTGTTGAAGAGGCACTTCCTCTACTGCCCCCTGGGCGAGAAGGGTGGCAATCTCCTGCCCCAACAGGTTGAGGAGGGAGGTTGGAGAATTGAACTGGTGCACTCTTGTGTGAGGGGGCAATCTTGAAAAATGAAATTTGTACCCCTCTTTTATGATGGAGTGTCCAATGCTCTGCTGTAATTTGTCCCCACCTGGGAGCATAATGACATAGCCTTCCTGGCTCTGGAGGGGCCAGAGCCCTCCACCATTCCAGGAAGGTTAAGTTCTCTAGCGGAAAATCAAAGGCCCTGAGGGGGCTGAGGTTGCTGGGCTTGAGGAGCAGCCTTTGCTTTGTTCTGTTTGGATGATTGCTGACGTTTGGTAGGGAACTGAGCTGCAGAAGATGCCCGCTGACCATAAGCAGGATAAAATCTTCCCTTTTTAGAAAAAGGTGCTTTCTTGAACAACCTTTTCTTAACAGGAGCAGCTGTAGACTTGGATAGTCTATCCAAGGCAGAATTTTCAGCATCCATCTGATTGGCCTTTGCTTGCCAATCTTTACCAAACAGGTTTTCACCTGTACAAGGGATATTTCCCAATTCATCTTGTACCCAGATCTCCAAATCAGATGCTTGAAGCCAAGCAATTCCACGTGCACCTATGACAATAGCTGAGGCTCTGCTTACACATTCAAAGGAGTCGAAAGCAGCACGCTTGGAGAATTTGGAGATATCTAGGGCATGTTTGAGCCAAGTGAGAAAGTCCTGTCTTATCTTCAGAAATGAAAGGACTTAAAGTCTGCAAATGATCAGTGACTTCTTTTAGGAACATTCCCATGTAAAGACTATAGGAATTAATTCTCACAGCAAGCATGGAAGCTTGGAAGACTCTACGTCCAAAAGCATCCAGGGTTCTACATTCACGTCCTGGAGGATTAGAGGCATGTCTTTTGACACTTCTAATCTTTCTCATAGCAGACAACCACAATAGAGTGGTGAGGAAGCTGAGTTATGGAAACTAGGACAAGGAGGGACACGATACATGGTATCTAACCTGCGAGAATGAGGAGAGGTGGTAAGAGGTGCTTCCCACATCCTCAACATGAGATCATACAAAATCTCATGAACAGGTAAGGTAGCTGCCTCCTTAGGAGTTTTATGATATTGTAAAATATCTAACTCCTTGGCTCTGGGTTCTGTCTCAGGGGCCACCGTGATGGATAGGCCCCGAGCCACCTCCCTGATGAAGTCTTGAAAAGACAAGTCCTCTGGAGGAGACATCCTTCATTTAGGAGAGGACTCCTCCTGTCGAAAAAGCATCACTGCATCGACAGACTCTTCAGAATCCTCAGAGTCTTCAGAGGAATCGAAGTATCGTCTGCCCGGATGCTCTTGCAAAGCCCGATACCCGTACCGACCGGGATTGGTATCGGGAATAACCGGTACCGGGGTATCGGTACCGGAGGGCTTCAGAGGACAGAGTACCAGCATAGCGGACACCGAAGCCAATGTCGATGCCACCGGACCCGGGATCGGTACCAATGGCGGTGCTAGAGCCGGTACCGGTGAAGTAGTCTGTTACGGGGCGTCGATGCCACAAGGAAAGCTGCCAGACTGCATTCTATGGACAGAATCCTCTGATCCATCGACGCCGCCAATGCTTGTAAGTCGGTACCGGGGGAAGCCACCGGTACCCCAGAGCATGGCACCAGGTGATCTGTCGAGACCATGCCATCGAGATCATCCTGGAACCCCGATGATGATGCTTTAGAGGCCGAAGCCTCCCGCCGGGGTAATTTTGCCGGTGCAGAATCCTCGAGGGCAACGCCAGAGGCATCTCAAAGCTTAGAAGGAGATCTACCCTTCGAGGACCGGCTGGATTTATGTTTATTTACCTGAGATCCATGTGAGGAAGCAGCAGCCCTGGAAGACGTCAATGCCACCGAAGCTGCATCAGAGGGAAACAGGGTACTGAGCTTGGCAGCTCGGTTCTGCCGACCTCTTTTAGACATCATAGAACAGGACATACAATCTGTGATGGAATGGTCAGGACCTAAACATTTTAGACACCAGTCGGGGGTGTCAGTGACGGAAATGGTACCGCCACATTTTGTGCACTTCTTAAACCCTGAGGCAGGCTTTTCCATGTTAAGGAAAAAAGGTTTTGGGCCTAAGGCCCAAAACACAAGTGCACCTGAAGAAAAAAGAAAAAGGAAAAAAGTCTTTTTTTTTTTTTTTAAAGAAAAGAAAGACCGGCGGTACCGGTAGAGCGTCGAAGAAGGCAGACACGACACAAAAGAAATAAAGAAAAATAAAGAAATTCTTCTGCGGTGACAGGAACACGATCTGCTGGCTCCGCGGATAAAGAAGAACTGAGGAGAGACAGTTGGGAAAGGCGGGAAGGCAGCACGCAGGCGCTGTGGGATGCTCCCAAAGGCTTTCTGATTGGACGCTGGGGAGAGTTCCCGCGCAGGCTCCGTCGGTACCAACGAAACCCATATGTGAAGACTCATTCCTGCTTGTTCCTGGAGATAGTGTACATACTAGTGAACCTTTGCATAATTTAAAGCATATTTAAGCATGGCAAATTTTCAGTCAGGCTACTGTACCTGAATACCTTTGAAAATTGCCCTCAATAGCCTGGAGAGCACTGATAAAACCAAGTTATTAAACTGTATCAGGTGTTTTCTGCAGACAGCAGGATACAAGTCCTCAGAGACTGGCAACATCCGACTGAGCTATCGCAGAAAAAAAAGCTCTAACTAGAAAGGTCCTGGAAGCCTCAGAGACCAGCAACACAACATATATCTAGGGAATCCCATCTGAGGATAGCTTCAACAGTAAATGTGAAAAAACCCCCAAATATATAGGTAGTGTCACCAATGGTCAGACAGATCATTTTAGGGGTTTTTAATAGGTTTTATTTTGTGGAAGACAGTCTGGAAATAAACAAAATGGGCTCCAACGACCTGTGCACCTTCTGCATCCTTTCAGACTGAGGCCTCCAACGCCATTAACAAGAGATTGTACTTCAATGAACTGAGGAGTTTTTCATGTTCACTGCTACAAATCTCTCTATTGTCCGCAGGCAGAGACAACACTGAGAGGATGCCTGCTCGAGCCCCAGGCAATGCAATCACCTGCTGCAAAAACCTGCATAAGATATGGTCTTGCTGAAATGCTTGCACTTCCTAAAGCTGTTGTGAGCTCTTCTTTTCATATATATCATTATAGTCACAATCTGCCTAGCACCCAAAAGAGGGAGGCAGAGGTTGATCACAACTATAAAGTGTTTCAAAAACCTAATTCAGGATGCCGAGAGGGGCAAGGTGGTCTACAAAATTTTTATTTTGCAGGTTGTTGCTTAACTTACAAAAGATCATAGCAAGTCATACCGGCTCTGCTGAAAAAACAAGCAGGTAAGGCACAATGCTACAAGGTAGGAAGCTAGTATGCGTATATGGTTGGTGTCTCAAAGGATTCTTTAACTTCTCTAACTGAAGATACTGTACCATTCCCTCCCTTCCCCCCATAGGCTCTGTTGGATATCACCCATCTATGAGAATTTGGTAGATTGCTTGTCCTCAGTGAACACTAATTCTCAGCCACTGCAAAAATTTAGAGAAGCATATTTGGGATTAGACTATGAGGCATGCAAATTTAGAACAATTTAACTTACCACTCTACATAATTCTTGGACATCATGTTGCATAAAACTGTCTAGTGTTTCCCACCTTAAAAAAAAAAAATCAAAATTTACAACCAGCATTCTGTAATACTTTGAAGAGATACTATTGCAGCGTGGGAATGCATTAAAAATATTGAAAAACATGTGCTCAGGACCCCCCAAAAAAAGGAACCAAGTTAATTTACGTCAGGAGTCTGCATTGACTCAATAGCACACCACCACCACCACCCCAGTCTTAACCTGCATTACTGGATCACTAGAATGGAGTTCTAAAATTAAGTTAAGAATCAGCTTATCATATATTTAGCCTTATTCAAAGATGACATTCCCATCCCATACTCCCTGAAACAGCTAGAGATGTTAGGAATGAAAAAGGAGGATAGGTAATGTTACATTTCTGGGTTAGAGTAGCTAGGGAATATTTTATATTTGAAAAATTAAATTAATGCATCAGTTGACACTGAATTAAAGGGCATGTTTACTAAAGTGAAAATTTACTTACCTGAATTTCTTTTCCTGGAGTCCTGCCAGGCCAGTATAGACAAGTGAGTATCCCACACAGCAAGATGGAGACAGAAAAAAATAGAAGCTTCCAGTGGCATTTATTTATTTATTTATTTATTTATTTACATACATACAAATTTGTATCCCGCTGCTTCCAATGATCAGCAGCGGTTGCAAAAAAGGTAAGGCTGGCTGTACTGGCCAGTAATTATGTGTAGGTACAATTTGATTAGTGAGATGGGTAGCACACAATAAGAAGGGTTACAGATTTACAGTTGATTGAGGTAAGGACTATACACAAGGTGCTTATATACATATTTTACACTTTACCCAAAGGAGGTACATATTTACATGAGCCAGAATGCTAGGACTTCACTTAGGATCTTTTTACATATGCCTGAAGGAAATTCATGCGGTTATATTGAAATGGGATTGGAAAAGGTGCGCTTTTAGTTTTTTCCTGAAGTCTTTTAGATCACAGATCGCACGCAGTTCACTTGGTAATCGGTTCCAGAGTGCTGGGGCTATAAAAGAGAAGGCCCTGTTACTGGTGCTTGCATTAGCCTTTCTGAAGGTCTTTGGGAGGCAGAGGGTGTTTAGGTTTGTTGTTCTACGGCTTCTGTTGTTGGGTAGATTGGATAGTAGGCTACTGAGATGTGAGGGTGCTACATTCTGGATGAGTTTGAAAGTGGTAACTAGTAATTTGTATTGAATGCGGGCCGAGATGGGGAGCCAATGTAGCTCAATTAGGACTGGTGTGATGTGGTCAGCTGGCCTTTTTTGCATAATAATTCTGGCAGCAACATTTTGAGCCATTTGCAGAATGTTAATGGTTTTTCTCGGTAGGCCTTGGAGTATGGCATTGCAATAGTCCAGGTGTGGGATGATGAGGGCTTGCGCGACAGATCTGAAGTCGGCATGATCGAGTATGCTACGTAGGGGCTGCAAGACTCTTAGTTTGTGGAATATTGCTCGGTTTGTAATTCGAAGATGCTTGTAATTCGAAGATGCATTACTGTTACTAGGGCTTGGAGCAGCAAGGGGCACACTTCAGTATTTCCTTAGCAAAGCTCAAAAAACAGGCCCAAATCCAAAGCCACCCTACCCTGGAAAGGGCAACCCAGGGGAACCATAAAATAACCTTGGTAATAAAGGACTAACAGGCCAGAACTCAACACTCTCAATGAAGGGATAACTATATACATGACTTTTGCAAATACAGTCATCCTTTCTAGGAAAATGCAAATGGCAGAGGCAGCAGTGAACCTCTCACGATGGGTCCTCGACTGATCTAGCAGGACTCCAAGAATGGAAAATATCAGGTTAAGTAAAATTTCACCTTCCAGATCATCCTGCTATACTAGTGCAAACAAGTGGGAAGGGAACCCAAAGGCTGCCTCTGCCCCAACCTGCAGATCCAAAACAATGTTTGACAAAGATAGAGAAGGAAGATCATGTAGATGCCCAACAGCTATCTACTGGACTAACCAAGCTCACTTCCACCCAGGTAGCATGAACTTGCAAGTCTGCTGACACAGGCTTACCCTCCAAAATGTAGGCGAAGACCACCGCCTCCTTAATTCAGTGCCCCAGGGTGGCCTTAGAGGTTGCCTCGCTCTTACATGTTCCAACAAACAAGACAAACACAGCCTGTCCAACATAGGCAATGAATAGTTACTTGGAGGTCTTTATTTCTATCGCAACACTGCTAATATCCCCTGAAAAGGGCAAATAAGGATCTCTGCAAGAAGAACTGCAACTCAGATGCACCACGCCAAGCCAACGGTCACCAAAAATGCTGTCTTGAGGGTCAAATGCTTGAGAATGGTCCTCTTCAATGGCTCAAAGGAAGCCCCCATTAAAGCACGAAGAATCAACCAAAGATCCCAAGTAAGAACTATGGGCCACAGGAAGTGGAAGCATGGGGGTCCAAACAAAAACACTCAAACTAAACCAGCAAGCACAAAAAAAGCAAGGTATCCGCAAAAAGCAAAGGTAAAATAATGCGTTATTAAAAGAGCCCCAATGCGTTTCGGCAAACGCCTTCAAGGCATAAAAGCCTCAAATACTAATACAAATACATAAATACAGAATTACAATCATAGTAAATAAAACAATGCAAACAAATGAAATAAGCAAAATAGATGCATAAAACACAACAAAAAAACATTAATAAATTAAGAACCCAAAGGCTGATAAGACCAACAGATAAAGCATAGTTACTCACCTTTAACAGGTGATCACCGGGAACAGCAGGAATTTAGTCTTCACATATGGGTATCGTCGGTACCGACAGTCTACGCGGGAACGCTCCCCAGCATCCAATTAGGAAGCTTTTGGGAGCACCCCACTGCGCCTGCGTGCTGCCTTTCCCAACTGTCTCTCTCCAGTTGAGATTAAAGCTGAGACAAAGAGAGAGAGAGGGAAAGAGAAAAAGAGATAGAGAGATACAACTCCTAGGGGAGGTGGGTGGGTTGTGAAGACTAAATTCCTGCTGTTCCCGGAGATCACCTGTTACAGGTGAGTAACTATGCTATCTCCAGGAACAAGCAGGAACGTAGTCTTCACATATGGGGACTCCCTAGCAACAGATACCAGGGAGAAGCCCCAGAAGTTGTGTGCCCTTTTGAAAGGGCTCCACTTCCCCCCATGGATCTCTGGCATCCTACCAGGGATGGTCGGTAGGAGTTAAGTATGGAACAGGCGTTGAAGAACAGCCTGACCAAACAAGGCATCCCGGCGGGAGTCCTTGTCCAAGCAGTAATGGGCTGTGAAGCTATGAACCGAGGCCCAGGTAGCTGCTCGACATATGTCGTCGATAGACACAGAGTGAAGATGAGCCATAGAGGCTGCCATGGCTCTCACATTGTGCGCTGTGACATGGCCTTCAAGACGAAGATTCCTACTCCAATAGGCAAAAGATATACACTGTGCAATCCAGTTGGACAGAGCCCTTTTGGAGACTGGAAGCCCTAAATGACTAGGATCAAAAGCAACAAAGAGTTGAGAGGACTTTCTCTGTTGCTGCATTCTTTGCAAGTAAAAGGCCAAAGCTCTTTTACAGTCCAAAGTATGAACATTCCTTTCTGCATTAGAGGCATAAGGCCTTGGGAAAAAAACAGCAAGGTAAACTGCCTGGTTTAAATGAAAAGGTGAAACCACCTTTGGCATAAAGTGAGGATGAGTCCTAAGGACTACCTTATCATGATGGAACCTTGTATAAGAAGGATCAGCCACCAATGCTTGCAACTCACTAATGCGACGTGCTGATGTGATTGCAATAATAAAAATAACCTTCCAGGAAAGGAATTTTAATGAGGTAGTAGCTAATGGTTCAAAAGGCGGCTTCATGAGCTGGCCAAGAACCGGATTTAAATCCCATGCCACCGGTGGTGGCTTAAGGGGAGGCTTAGTTAGAAGAAGGCCTCACATAAATCTCGCTATGATAGGATGAGAGGAAATAGGTTGCCCATTTAAAGGTTTGAGAGAAGCTGCAATAGCACTCAAATGAACTCTCAAGTGAAGTTCTAGGCTTTCAGAAGATGTAGGGATGTTACCCAAGACTGAAGTGGTATTTAAAGGTGATACTGCAGAGGAATTGAGAGAAATATCGCTACACCGGGAAGATATATTACAACTATTTGATAAACTGAATAGTAACAAATCACCTGGACCGGATGGTATACATCACCGAGTGTTGAAAGAACTGAAATATGAGATTGCAGACCTGCTATTGGTAATCTGTGAACTTTCATTAAAATCATCTGTAATACCTGAAGATTGGAGGGTCGCCAACGTAACACCAATTTTTAAAAAGGGTTCCAGTGGTGAACCGGGAAATTACAGACCGGTGAGCCTGACGTCAGTACCAGGGAAAATGGTAGAAACCATCATAAAGAACAAAATTACACAGCATGTAGATAGCCATGGCCTAATGGGAGACAGCCAACATGGCTTTAGACAAGGACGCTCTTGTCGTACTAATCTGATCTGTTTTTTTGACGGTGTGCATAAACAGGTTGACAAAGTTGTGTCGGTTGATATAGTGTATCTGGACTTTCAGAAAGCTTTTGACAAGGTCCCCCATCAGAGACTTTTGGCAAAGCTAAAAAGTCATGGGATAGGAGGCAGTGTACTATTGTGGATCGGGAACTGGTTAAAAGATAGAAAGCAGAGGGTAGGGCTAAATGGCCAATATTCCCCATGGAAAAAGGTGAATAGTGGAGTACCCCAAGGATCTGTACTGGGTCCCCTACTTTTGACATATTCATAAATGACCTGGAAAAAGGAATAACTAGTGAGGATATCAAATTTGCAGATGACACAAAACTGTTTTAAAGTTGTTAAACCCAAGAGGATTGTGGAAAACTGCAGGAGGATCTGGATAAATTGGAAGACTGGGCAATCCCAAATGGCAGATGAAATTTAATGTGGACAAGTGCAAAGTTATGCACCTAGGAAAGAACAACCCACACTATAGTTACACGATGCGAGGCTCCACATTAGAAACCACCATCCAGGAAAAAGATTTAGGAGTCATCGTGGATAACATGTTAAAACCCTCCGCCCAGTGTGCAGCGGCGGCCAAGAAAGCAAATAGAATGCTAGGTATCATAAGGAAAGGGATGGAGAATAAAACAATGGATATTATAATGCCTCTGTATCGCTCCATGGTACGACCACACCTTGAATATTGTGTGCAATTCTGGTCACCCGTATCTTAAAAAGGAACATAGAGTTATTAGAAAAAGTACAGAGAAGAGCCACCAAATTGGTGAAGGGGATGGAAGGCTACTCCTATGAAGAGAGGCTAAGAAGGTTAGGGCTCTTTAACCTGGAAAAGAGACGGCTGAGGGGAGATATGATAGAGGTCTATAAATTAATGAATGGAGTGGAACGGATAAACGTGGATCAATTGTGTACGCTATCAGAATATAGAAGGACTAGGGGACATGTAATGAAGCTACAGGGTAAACTATTTAAGACAAATAAGAGAAAATATTTCTTCACTCAACGTGTAATCAAACTCTGGAATCTGTTACCGGAGGATGTAGTAAGGGCTGTTAGTATAGCTGGGTTTAAAAAAGGTTTGGACAAGTTCCTGGAGGAAAGGTCCATAAACCACTATTAAAAAGGGACCCAGGATATCAATGCTTGACCTAGTACAAGCACTGCAGAACCTGTGTCTTTTGGGGAAACTGCTAGATACGTATGACCTAGATTGGCCACTGTTGGAAACAGGATACTGGGCTTGATGGACCTCGGTCTGACCCAGTATGGCATTTCTTATGTTCTTATGTTAAGCAACCAGGACCTGAGATGCAGAGACTGCGGAATGGGATGCCCAGTATGGCATTTCTTATGTTCTTATGTTCTTATGTTCAGCAACCAGGACCTGAGATGCAGAGACTGCGGAATGGGATGCCACAGCATCCCGTCCTCCTGGGATAGGAGATCTGGAGCAGAACCTAGCTCCAGAGATGGAGCTTGAGAGAGATATAAGAGAAGAGGGTACCACACTTGTCGTGGCTAATGTGGGGCTATGAGAATCATATGGCCTCTTTCTCTCTGAAGCCTGAAAAGGGTTCTGGGAATTAGGGGAATGGCTGGGAAGGCATACAGGAAGTCCCGACCCCAATGGAGGAGGAAGGCATCCCTGGCCTGACAACCCTGAGCCGGAATTCTGGAACAGAACCAGGGAAGTTTGGCATTCAGCGGACTTGCAAAGAGGTCTATGCCAAGGGTTCCCCAAAATTGGAAAATTTTGGCCACCTGGTCCTCATGGAGAGACCATTCGTGTGGAAGCAGGACTCGACTGAGTCTGTCTGCCCAAGAGTTTTGAAAGCCTGGAAGATACACTGCAAGGAGATGAATCTGATGCTCTCTGGCGAGGGCCCAAAGTCGCAAATCTTCGTTGCAGAGCGACAGAGCCTCTTCCGCACATAGAACACGGCTACCTGGTTGTCCATTTGAATTAGGACAGCCTTGGAGCTGAGCTGGATGTGAAACACTCGAAAAGCAAGGAAGATTGCTCCGAGCTCTAGGAGATTGATGTGTAGATCGGTCTCCTGTGGAGTCCAGGTACCCTGGGTAGAGAGGCCTTGCAAATGGGCTCCCCAACCCACCTGGGAGGCATCTCTTAGAGTTACTTGAGGTGGGGGTTGCTGAAAAGGGGACCCCACCAACAGATTCTGGGGTGACTGCCACCATTGGAGAGACAAAATAAGACGATCTGAGGTTGCTATTTTGTCTGACAGGCAACCTGATGCCTGAGTCCACTGCGTGGATAGAGTCTACTGGGCTGCCCTCATATGGAGGCGGGCATAAGGGACCACATGCATGGTGGATGCCATGTGGCCTAGCAACTATAACATTTCCCGAGCAGTGAGGTGAGACTTTAGCATTGCTTGGGAAGCTAACTGCACAATGCGAAGGCAGCGGGACTATGGAAGATAGGCCCTTGTCTGTCTGGTATCTAGCAGGGCTCCTATGAACTCTAGAGACTGAGTGGGAGCTAGGTTGGATTTTGGGAAGTTTATGACAAGTCCCAAATATTGAAGGATACGCATTGTGCGAGATAGAGAAATCCTGGCCTCTGGCTCTGATGGGGCTCGAATGAGCCAATCGTCCAAGTAAGGGAAGACGAACATTTTTAGGGTGCCGAGAAATGCTGCCACCACAGCCAAGCATTTTGTGAACACCCTGGCGCCGAGGCCAGACCAAAAGGAAGAACTCTGTATTGGTAGTGCTTCCCTTGAAATAGAAAGCGAAGAAACCTTCAGTGAGTTGGATGGATGAGAACATGAGAGTACACATCCTTGAGATCTAAAGAACAAAGCCAGTCCTGACTCTGAAGGTATGGCAGTAGAGTTCCCAGAAAAATCATTTTGAATTTCTCTTTGAACAGGAATTTGTTCAATTCTCTGAGGTCCAAAATGGGTCTGTGCCCTCCTGTTTTCTTTGCAATAAGGAAAAAGGGGGAATAGAACCCTGCACCCTGTTGATGAATGGGTACTTCTTCTTTTGCCCTTTGGGCAAGAAGCAGACTGACCTCGTGATCTAACTGGGAGTTGAGAGAGGACTGAGAATTGAACTGTCTTACCAATGTAGGAGGGGGCACGCTGAGGAACTGAAGCTTGTATCCCTCTCTTACAATGGACAGAGTCCAACTTTCTACTGTTATCTGCCCCAATCTGGGGGAAAAATAACATAACCTTCCTGGAATGGTGGAAGGCTCTGGCCCGTTC